>CAJNDV010028125.1:323-13632 GCA_905221635.1 Symbiodinium sp. CCMP2456 | reverse complement strand
GGCGAAAACGCTGTAAATGCCAGTGTCCCCTCCCCCCCACCCCCCATCCCCCCCCCTCTTCCGAAAGCAAAGCAAAGTCCTATAGGTCCTATCGCAGCACCGAAACCGCAAAACCTGCAGAAAAGCGCGCGGGCAAATACCAGCGTGTGCCCAAACTAGTATTGGTAATTATTGGGGCCCCTACACAACGAAATATGCTTTGAATCATACTAGGGATCGTGCGAGTTATACTTTATGGTATCTATCTACCTATCTATCTATCTATCTATCTAGCTATCGATCTACCTATCGATCTATCTATCTATCGACCGGTCTATCGATCTATCTATCGACCTGTCTATCGATCTATATGTATCTATCTAATTATCTGCCTATCTATTTATCTATCTATCTATCTATCTATCTATCTGTCTATCCCTATATCGATGTATATTCTCCTGAAGTAAGGGATGTCAGAAGATCTGGGTCTTCAATATGATAAAAAAAAAGCTGAGGCATCAAGCTTGCCTTGGATGAGCTCTCCACCTTGATCCTGCCCTGGCTGCAGGCGCGGAGCCCTAAATCCAAAGCCCTAAAACCCTAAACCCCTAAACCCCTAAACCCCTAAACCCCTAAACCCCAAACCCTAAACCCTAAACCTTAAACCCTAAACCCTATATCCTATTAGGTGTTCCGAACTACTGCAGGACGGAAAAAGGTGCTCAAAACATAAACCTTATATCCTAAACCCTAAACGGCAAGGCCCCCGCCTCTCCCATGCAAAAACAGAAAGGGCCCTTAGAAAAAAAGCTACCAGCGGACCCCAAAGGATTCAGGGTTTAGGGTTTAGGGTTTAGGGTTTAGGGTTAAGACAGCTTAACGGAATCTTGTTTCAAGGAGCCCTCACAAGTTTCAGAGGAACTAGATACAAGAACCCTAAGCCCTGAGGCACTGAGCATTATCTTCCTGGCGCTTCTCCTAAACGTTGCATCTTGAATCCAAGGCCCTACAGTCTTTAGGGTTTAGGGTTTAGGGTTAAACCCTATACACCTTGAACCCAAAACCCAAACCATCTAAAGGAGCCCCTGAACAGCTCTTGATAAGGAACCCTCATGTATGATGCGTTCAAAGGGCCCTACTCTTCGTCACATCTTCAGACATCCTCAGAGCTTCCCCCCGCAAGTTCGGAGGAGTTGGTCGAGGACTACCGGCGTGGCAACCGCAGCAGCAAGATCTTCTGCGTGAAGGCTACATCTGCCCCAAACCCTGAGACCCCCCTAGCCCCAATCCCCCACAACAAAAAACTTGCAGATTACGGCCCCGTATATAATACAGAATATCTATAGGGTACAACCTCTCAAGTAGCGTTTTCGGAATCGTCGCCAGGACGTGGCTGGCTGCCGCATCAGAGATGCGTGCATCCATCTCGGTCGCAACAACTGGGACAGGGTTCACTGAAACAGCCGAAGTTCCGGAGTCTAGCCCTCCTTGAAGCTTAAGCCCTTCTCTTTTACTTAGATAGCCAATAGGAGAACTTTAAACTTTTTGGCCTTCTCTCTTAGGTCTATCCTAAAAAGTTGGAACTTTTTTGGGCCTGGTTGTTGAAGAAGAGAGTTTAAGGCCCTGGAAGCATGAGCCTTTTGGGACCCATGAATGACAAAAAAAACCCTTGAGGCTAAAGTTGAAGTGAAAGGGGTGCTGTCTCTCTTGTCTGGGAATGGGGGAATGGATCCCTACGGCTGATGGACAAAATCCTGCATGACCTTATATACCTAAACTATGGGACTTATGGTACTATACTATATTTGGGTCATGCAGAATTTTGCCCATCAACAGTATGATAGTCCCTTTATAACCCATTCCCCCAGTCCCTACTAAGCACCAGACAGTCTCTGGGTTTCCGGCCTGGTCCAGCGTGGAGGACATGGAAGCTGCACTTCAGAGCTTCTACAGCTCAGCTGAGACGAGCAAGAAGGTGGAGGGGTGATTTCTGAAACAGAGCTCTCCGCAAGACTTGGGGCTTATGGTTTAGGTTTGGGTTGTCCGAAGAGCCCGAACCACTCCATCATGAAGGGAGCGGCCTTTGTGAATTCAGGGGTCATGCCTTGAGTAAGGGGCGTTGGGCTCTCTGAGTACATCCTCCCTGCCAGGCCAAACCCAAAGCAGTTGCCTCCTCCTGGAGCACGGGTGGCGCAAAGCGACTTGTCAGAGAGAGCTCTGTTATCATGACAACAGGTTGTCCATTCCTCTCAGAATTTGTTGGGCTCGCCTCGGTTGCCTGAATCATGGGTTGCTGGAGTGATTAAGAATATGGTAAGTAACCTACTATTTGGGTGGTTGTCAAAATTATAGTTACATTTTGGGTCCTCATTATAACACGGCACCTATTATTTAGGGTACCCCAAAAGGGGCCATAATTTTGACAACTACCCATTTGGGTAACTGGAGCGCCAGGGAATCAGAAGCCCCCCCAAACCGGGAGGACCCGGGTTTGGGGCTTAGGGTTTAGGGTTTAGGGTTTAGGGTTTAGGGTTTAGGGTTTAGGGTTTAGGGTTTAGGGTTTAGGGTTTAGGGTTTAGGTACTTGGGTTACGGATAGTAGTTTTGTAGGTTAGTCTTCAGAAGAGTATATGATTATTAGGTACCCTAAACCCTAAACCCTAAACCCCCAAGGATTATGGTGGTGATGATTCTGAGGCGGTGTCATCCGTATTTCTGTTGCCAGCGCTGGCATTGCCATGGCTACAATGATCGCTAGCATCCTTCGGCTCAATACTACCCAGACCCCCAAAAAAAATCTGAAAAAAGATCCCCTAAGGGGGTTCCTATAAAGTACCCTTTAGTAGTTAGGGTCCCTAATTAGGGGATCTATTTTTTAGATCCTTATAGCATACTGGAATACATGGTCATATTATGAATATATATATATATACAAATATATATATATATATATATATATATATATACATATATTCATATACCATAATATTATGCCATAGTATAGTGGATTATACGATCATATACCATAACATCCTGAGGCTCAAGAAGAGCGAAGTGGATTGCCCGATCTGTGCGGAGACGTACACAGCAGGAGGGGCATTTGCAGCCTAAACCCTAAACCCCGAACCCCTAAACCCTAAACCCTAACACCCCGAATAAACCCCTAAACCCTTAAACCCCTAATAAACTAATAAACCCCTAAACCCCTAATCAACCCCTAAACCCCTAATAAACCCCTAAACCCCTAATCAACCCCTAAACCCCTAAACCCCTAACCCCTAAACCCCTAAAGACAGCAGTAAGTCGGACCATGGGGATCTCCCGTGCTGGGCCCCCGCAGAGCTCAGCGTCATTCTAATTAAACGATGGGTTTAGGGTTTAGGGTTTAGGGGTGTAGGGTTTAGGGATGGACCTTCAAGGGGGCTCCTTATTCAAATCCCTCGCTAAACTAGGTTTTCCGGTAGTACCCTTTCTGTTGGGGTCGCCTTACTAAGGCTGAGTCATGAGAGGAAGCACACCGACGTGTCCTTCTTCAAGGGACGTTACTGGAAAGCCACGAGCATTTTGCAGCAGCATGAAGCCTCAAGTAAGTCATACTGTTGATGGACAAAATCCTGCATGACCTTAAGGACCTTAAACTATGGGAATTATGGTATATTCCTTACTATGGGTAATGCAGGATTTTGTCCATCAACAGTATTATCCTGACAATCATTTGCAGGTGTACGTACTCTACACCGACAGATGAGTGTATACGTGTGGTCATTCATGTGTATATACATATGTAAATTTAGGGTGTGTGTGTGTGTATACGTGTTCATGCAGTATGTATGTATGTATGTATGTATGTATGTATGTATGTATGGATGGATGGATGGATGGATGGATGTATGTATGTATGTATGTATGTATGTATGTATGTATGCATGTATGCTGAATATGTGTATGAATGTATGTAAGTATGTATGTATGTATGTATGTAAGTATGTATGTATGTATGTATGTATGCATGTATGTATGAGTACATACATGCATACCTACATACATACATGCATACATATGAAAATACATATGTTTATGCTTCCTGTCAGGCAACGCAGCAGTGATGACTCACTGCTGCTTCCAAGTCTTCTGCGAGCGGTGCCGACAGCGAGTCACAGACACAGAAGGCCTCAACGAAAGCCAATAGTTAGTCAACCTATCACGATCCAGGGTGTAGGGTGTCAGGCTCGGGGTTTAGAAACACGGGGAGGGAGAGCAGGCAGAGACACAGAGGCAGAAGGAAGGACAGAGATATCTAAATCCTCCCTAAACCCTGAACCCTAAACCCTACAAGCCCTCAACAACAATCCGTTCTGCAAGGATCTTATTTGGCTCGAACCTTGTTCCGCATGCGACACCCTAGGAACCGGATTTAGAGCCATAAATAGAGAGGACCCTAGTATATATTGGACAACAAGCTCGAACGAGAGGTTGGGTTTCTTCCCTGGGGCACCTTCGAAGTTTTCAGAGAATCAGGCCCCATAGGTGGACCCTAGAGGGCTTAAAGTTAAAGCCCCAAACCCCGAAGACCCAAAGCGCTCAATCCCTGGAAGGCCCTAGAACCGCACAAGGAAAGCGCTAGATCCCGTAACCCGGAATCCAAGGCCCCTTTACAATAGAAATCTGACAGGTTTGTATTGACAGGCAGTCTGAATATCTAAATGTATACTAGTTGTAGCCGAATGCCATGCAGAATGTTGTGTAATGACATCGGGAGTGAACACTTTTTAGACCTTTTCTGGACAGATCGTCCCAATACTTTAATGTATACCTAGTGACCTAGTAACTACCAGTGCAAATTACTTGCGCACTTTTGAGACCTCTGCACACCCTCAACTCTAAACTCAACCGTGCTAAACCCTAAATCCTAAACCCCTAAACCCGAAACCCTAAACCCTAAACCCTAAACCTTAAACCCTAAACCCCTAAACCCTAAACCCAAAACCCCAAACCCTAGAAAGGTCGTCTCAACTGCCCCTTCTGCCGTGGAGCTGATGGGATGGCCCGCGTGGACGTGGACTCAGAGGCAAGTACTTAAAGGATCATGGGACTTAGTAAGTAGGGTTTAGGGTTTTGGGTTTAAGGTTTAGGGTTTCGGGGTTTAAGGGTTATAGGATCATTAGGATCATGGGACTTAGTAAGTAGGGCTATAACTAAGGTAATTATCCTTATAACCCCAATTAGGGGACTTATAACTTTATTTACTAAGTCCCATGACCCTCCAAGTAGTCGGCAGGGCCACTTCGGGTTTAGGGCTCAATGAGGGTTCAAATCAATCTAAGGACTCTAGGAGGGACCCCCAATAGGGACCCTTAATCCCATTACCTTAGATAACCATTGTGTAGTCCTTATAAACCCTTTATATAGCCAAAGGCTCCATGTACCTTTATAGTAGATACATAAGCCCTAAAGGGGTTCCTATATGGGTACTTTGAGGCCTAAGTATTTACTATATGGGCACATGGAGCCTTTGGGCTTCGGGTTTAGGCTCAATGAGGGTTCAAATCAAAGTTTGCCTTAACCCCAAATAACCTACCATTTAAGGACTTATATAAGGGTAAGGAACCCTAAAAAGGTAGGTTCTTCAGGGTCCAGGCAGGGTTTAGGGCCCAAGGAGGGTTTTAGACCTGGGCTTTAGGGCCTAGGGGTACTTGGAGGGTCATGGGACTTATTAAGTAAGGTTATAAGTCCCCCAATTGGGGGTATAAGTATAGTTACCTGAATTATAACCCTTCTTACTAAGTCGTATGATCCTTTAAGTATGAGATCGTGGGAGGGTTTGGGAACCTCGTCCTCGCACACCCCAGAGCGGGGCTTTCCATCTCAGCAGCAGGGTTTCAGGACTTTCAGAGTTTTGGTGTTCGGACTTTTTAGGGCTTAGGGTTTAGGACTTTTAGGGTTTAGGGTTTAGGGCGTTTAGGGTTTACGGTTTAGGACCGTTAGGGTTTAGGGTTTAGGGCTTAGGACATCCAGGGTTTTGGGGGTCTAGGGTTCGGGGCCTTCAGTGTAGCAGGATGTCTGCCTTCTAAGAGCCCTAGGCCCCTTGGGTTGAGGGTTTGAGGGTTTAGGGTTTGGGGTTTAGGGTTTAGGGTTTAGGGTTTAGGGTTTAGGGTTGAGGGTTTAGGGTCTAGGGTTGAGGGTTTGAGGGTTTAGGGTTTGGGGTAAACCCTAAGCCCTAAACCAATGCCACCCTGAACGAAACACAAGCAGATGAGCAAGTTCACCGAAACGCTAACCTCCGCAAACCAAGCCGGAGCGGTGCAATATTAATTCCTGCCAGCAATCTAGAATCGTCGAAAGCAAAACCCGCCCTAAACTCCAAGCCTAAATCCCAAACCTGAATCAAAACGAAGATGCAGCGTATCGCCTTTGCGTAGGAGGAGGCTCCTGCGCCCAGCCGAATGCAACAACTGCTGCAGGTGCATCTGCAGCGAGTTGGGCCGTGTTTGTAGGGGTTTCCTACAGGGAACGCCAAACCCTAAACCTGGTTCTACACTTGCGGTGCATGGTTCAGAGTGCAGGGTTCTAGTGGTTAGTATGAGGTGTTGGGCTTGGGATTTTGGGGTTGTGCGTTGTTCCTGAGGGTTCTGTGGAATAGTTTACACTTGCAAAAGCAGGTTATCTGTTCATCTTTTCAGGAGATCTTGTCAAGGCCAAGAATTGGGATCTACAGCTCAGGGTTTAGGGTTTAGCTACTTCCGGGGGCCGGAGTGTTTGAACTTTTCGTTCCTACCGCTTGCAAGGTTTTACGCTTGGTACATAGCAGTGGTTTCGGCGTCGCAAGCAGCCTAGCAGGGATCGTCGTTGTAATCGTTGCAACCTTAACCCTAAACCCTAAATCCCTAAACCCTAAACCCTAAACCCAATACTCCTAGCCGAGTCAGTCAAGTTCCCGTGAGTTTCCCGTCCAGTGGTCGGAGATTCCCGAGGATAGCGGGTCTTGGGGTTGAAATGTACGGGCCAATCTTTACCTACACGATTTTGGGGGTTTAGGGTTTAGGACTTTTAGGGTTTAGGGTTTAGGACTTTTAGGGTTTAGGGTTTAGGGGACAATTATAGTAGAATATACTCCAGAACCCTGTTCTAGTTATTAAGGCCCCTACATCATTTTGCCTCAAGGGCGCTTGCTGATATGCGAGCGTTGTACAGCAATGGCGCAGCGATTGTAATTTCGAACCTTCCCAGTCCCCTGGCTTTGGTCTTAAACCCTATGGTCAAAGTCGACCTGAGAGGTCCAGCAGATCTCTTCAATAAACCCTCTGTGTCCCGTTTTTTGTCCCAACTTTTAAGCACGAAGCTCTCAAACTTGAATTCAACCCGGAGAGTACATGTTCCTAGACCTAAACCCCAAAAGCCTGAAGCCGCAAGCCCTAACACCCTTGCCGTTAACGTGCAGGATCGAGGCATTCATTAGCGTATGTGCCCAAGCCAGTGAACTTCGAAGAACGCATTGACACCCCTAACCCCTAAACCCGACACCCCTAAACCCTAAACCCTAAATCCTAAACCCTAAACCCTAAACCCTAAACCCCAAAACCCTAAACCCTAAACCCTAAACCCTAAACCCTGAAGCCCAAACTTCGAATCCTGTAGCTACAAAGCTCTTTGCACCAAGCCCTACACCCTAAACCCGCCGATGCTTAACTCCCCTACCCAGACCCCCAAAAGGATCTAAAAAATAGATCCCCTAATTAGGACCCTAACTACTAAAGGGTACTTTATAGGAACCCCCCTTAGGGGATCTGTTTTTTAAATCCTTTTGGCGGTCTGGGTATAACTCCTGAAGCCTCAGCGGTGGGCTCTACATCCCACCCATCGGATCCCGAAGCCAGAAACCTCAAGAGCTACGGTTGATGATATAAACCCTGCAGTACCCATAATGATGAGGAGGTTGAGGGTTTTAGAGTTTAGGATTTAGGGTTTCCCATGTTAGGGGCCTTAAGGTAATGCAGGATTTATCAAGAGCTAAGCCTCAAGCTTCCGAAGCCCCCCCGTTGCAGCACTGGGGCCATGGACTTTCCAAGCCCTCTGCAGTCAGAAAGCCTGAGCCCCCCAGCAAAAACTCACAGAGCCCTAGAAGCGCTCAGATTAAACCCTCTTCAGCACTAAAGCCTACACCCCGAAGCAGAAGCCCTAGAACCCCCTAAATCTTCAACTCCCAAACTTGAAGCCTAAACAACCTCTAACGCCTAAAAGCTCCCCCCCAAAAAAAAAAACGAAAACGCTGAATCCTAAATCCTAAACCCGAAATCCTAAACCCTAAATCCTAAACCCTAAACACCCGCAAAACGAATCTAAAGCCCAGGGCCCCCGGCAGTTCGCCATGCGGCTCTGCTCTACTCGGGGTGCCGAGAGTACCTTGGCCAGGGCTCCCTTCCGTAATATAGGGGCCTTAGTAATTAGAATAGGGGTTCCCTTAAAGGGTTACTATGTAGGGCTATTATAAGGGCTCTATAAGGGTGCAATATAGGGACCTTAATGATTAGAATAGGGTTTTGGGGCCCAGTATACTATAATTCTAGTAAGGAGCCCCCCAAAAATAGTATAGGTCATTGTTTAAGCTCATACATTAGCAAGGAGCTGCTGTTTGCAACGCAAGCGTTGTTCTGAGGGTTTAGGGTTTGGGGCTCTTTGTTTCAGGTTTGGGGTTTAAGTACGCGTTCAGGGCTTAGTGCTTAGTGTTTAGAGGTGCAAGGGTTTAGGGTTCAGGGATTTAGGGTATGAGGTTCTGAACCCTAAACCCTAAAACCTAAACCCCAAACCAAAAACCGAAAGCCCCAAACCCCAAACCCCAAACCCCAAACCCTAAACCCTAAACCCTAAACCCTAAACCCTAAACCCCCAAACCCAAAACCTTATGAGCCCTAAACCCTATGAGCCCTAAACCCTAAAGACATAACTCTTCATGTCCCTCGTGGAAGGCCCAGGGGTCTACAAGGCGTTCAGGCGCTTTTGGGGGGGCTTGGGGAGTGGAGCTACCCAGACCCCCAAAAGGATCTAAAAAATAGATCCCCTAAGGGGGCTCCTATAAAGTACCCTTTAGTAGTTAGGGTCCCTAATTAGTGGGTCTATCTTTTAGATCCTTTTGGGGGTCTGGGTAGTAGCCCCGTAGCCAATAATATAGGGGCCTATGTAAATACCTACACTATTTGGGGGGGAACTAGGGTTTAGGGTTTAGGGATTACCTACACTAGTTTTTTTTGGGGGGGAGGGGGGTCCTTATTGTGACTATAGTATAATGGGCCCCAGAACCCTATTCTAACTATTAAGGCCCCTACATTAGCAGCCTTATTATGTCCGTGTATATCTTTGATACTCGTTTTGAAGCACTGAAGACCCCTAGAAGTTCTTCCAAGTCCTATTGAGCCCTAAAAACTCATTACACCCCGTGTTTGCATCTCAAGCCTGCTGAGACTTAAACTCCTAAACGCCTAAACCCTGAAGCCCGAAAGCCCTAAACCCTAAAGATCCCCAAAGCTTAAACACTAAACATCCCCAAACCCTTAAACCCTAAACTCCAGGTAAACTCGAAACCCCTGATGTCAAACTCTAGGCCCTGAGCTGTCTAAGACTCTATACGTGCCTAAACCATAGAAACTCGAAGCTCTAAGCTTCTAATATCGGCATTAATGATTAGAATAGGATGTGGGGGTATATTACACTATAAAAGTAACAAAAAACACAAAAATCCTTTAAAAAATATTAAGGCCCCTACATTAAACCCGAAGCGCAGAGACGCCTAAGCTTGCCTTCGTGCTTCAGAATTTAAAGGGTTTAGGGCTTAGGGCCTAAACCCTAACCCCTAATCCTAAACCCGAAACCGTTAGAATTTAGTATCAGCATAGCAAATAAAAAAAAAAAAAGGCCCTCCTAAAAAAGCTACAGGCTCTCGCAGGCACGCGGCCCGGGGATCGCTTTCCGATGGCCTCCGTCAGTTGCTGCCCGCCTGCCTGGGGCCTCAGAGCCGGTCGCAGAGGGAGGTTTAGGGTTTAGGGTTTAGGGTTTGTTGTAGCTGACAGGAACCTGATGAATGTAAGAGGCTTAAATGATTAAGAATACTGGGTTCCTTATTATAGTGATAGGAACCTGATGAATGTAAGGGGCCTAAATAATTAAGAATACTATTTGGGGGGCTCCTTATTATAATTACAGCATAATGGGCCCCCAAAACCCTATTCTAACTACTGCGGCCCCTCTATTAGTAATCCATGGGTCTTTATGTATTAGGGCTCTTTATGTGGATCCTAATATTTTGGGGTTACAGGACCAGGGTTTCTAATCAGGTTCCTACATTCTGCGTCTTAGAGGGTAAGGGTTTGCGAAGGTTCCGTATATAATGATACTACCGTATACCCCAAAACCATATTCTAAGTATTATTCTTTTTCTTTTCGTTAACAATAATAAAAAAATCATAATAGCAATAACAAAAAAGTATTATGAAGGTACTTGAATATGATTTAGTTCAGATTTTGGAAGACTCGGTCCTGACGTCCCCTCATCGACGCGCGACATCGCAGCGGTGGTGTGGAAACAGCCCCTACATATACACGCATACATCTATACAAGTACAGGTGAGTGTGTGTGTGTGTGTGTGTGCATATATATATATATATATCTCTGTATGTATGCATATATATATATATACATATCTTTATATATGTATATATATATATATATACAGATGTATGCTTGTATATACGTTACTATAGTGTGCACCAGTATCTCATAACCGATGTGTTTTTTGTAAAGGGGGGCTGTCAAAACTGATTAATAAAAACAGACAAGGGCATCCTGATTCTGAACGCCCTAGTTAAGCCCTAAAGACGGTCAAACCTTGATCCCAAAATGCGCTGAAACCCTAAACCCTAAACCCTAAACCCTACTCTTTGCCTAGAGCCCCAGGTTCAAACCCACCACGGGCCGGGAGATATGCTTATGGAAAGTCCCGCACTGCACCTTTTGAAAGAAGAAGCCAAAAGCCCCAAACCTTCAGCCCAAAGAGATTCAGAGGTTGAATCTCACATCCTGGCAGCAGGGCGGAGAGCCCAATGGACCTCCAAAGCCCCTGCAAAAAACACTGGAGGGTCTAGAGTTTATAGGGCCCTAGACCCTAAACCCAACTAAGATGAGCCCTGATCAAGACGTATTGAGCTCTGGCAGATTAAGATGTTTTGCAATAGTGTTGGGCCATATATCTTAATTTAGAGATCTGAATAATTTGTAACAGCCTTCCCTACAGTATGCCTTAAAATCCCAACAGCCTAACCCTAAGGGTCCATGTACTCAAATAGTATGTACTTTGGCCCCAAAATACCTATATGGGGACTACTTTAAGGCCAAAATATATACTAAACCCTAAACCCCTAAACCCTAGAGCCTAAACCCCTAAACCCTGAAACCCTGAACCCTAAACCAAAGTATATACCATTTGGGTACGTTCACCCTTAGGGTAGCCCTGACCCAGAGCTGAGGCTGCCTTAAAATCCCAACAGCCTAAACCCTAAACCCCTAAACCCCTAAACCCTAACCCTGAAACCCTAAACCCTAACCCTAAACCCCTAAACCCTAAGCCCCTAAACCCCTAAACCCTGAACCGTAAATTCTTACCCCGAGCTGAGGCATGCTCTGTGCCGCTGTGGTGGTCTGCAACATCTGCGCCTCAACCTGAGCCGGCGAATGCAGAACAAAAAGGGTGTAGGGCTTAAGGGCATTTAGGGTCTAAGGTTTAGGGTTTAAGGTGTTTAGGGTTTAGGGTTTCAGGATTTAGGGTTTAGGGTTGAGGGTCTAGGGTTCAGGGTTTTAGGGTTTAGGAGAGAGCCGGCAGTTGGAGAGGACACAGGGGAATGCTGTAAGTTTCACAGGTGGGCTTAGGGTTTCGGGTTTAGGGTTTAGGGTTCAGGGTTAGGGTGAAGGATCGGATGTTTGTGACCCACGCGCAGTCGAATAATGCTGAGTCGGGGCGGGAGGTTTGCACTGTCATACTTTAGGCCCTCTTTCTGTTCTTTACTTGCTGGTTTGGCTTTTGGAGAGTGGGTGTGGGTGTTGCCAGATGACTTCTGCAAACATGCCTCAGCACAGCAATGCTGGACTTGCAAAAGCGAACAAGAAAGACTTGCAAATTTCGCCACTCATGTAGGGTTTAGAGTGTACGGCACATGTATAAAGTTGCAGCAGCATAAGTTCCATCAATAGCAATGCGACACTCAGGAACCCCCAGACCCTAAAGCCCAAACCCCGATACAACCTCGAGAACTCGTATAGCCCTGACCCTTCCAATGCTCACGGTACTGCACCTGGCGCTAGACAGGCATAATCCTCGATCAGAGGCTGTGCAGGATAGGAAACCGAGCGGCCAAGCTACAGCCAATCAATAGCTATTGGCAAGTATCGGGTACTCGTAGACCCTAAACCCTGAACCCTAAACCGAGCAGCACGACGCCATGTTTCTGGGCTTCCTGGCATTCGTCGCTCGCTGCTCCGTGTTTGCCACGGCCGCTGCTGCAGTATGCTTGCTCCTACCCTGGCCTTGGTGTAGCGGTTTAGGAATTGGGACTGCTCACTACCTGTATATACATATCAACATTTATATGCGTTTATACATATATAGAGGTAGATAGATAGATAGTATTTGTTTGTATGTCTGTATGTCTGCATGTATGTATGAATGTCTGCATGTAAGTATGTATGTATGTCTGTATGTATGTATGTATGTATGTACGTATGTATCTATGTATGTATGTATCTATGTATCTATGTATCTATGTATCTATGTATCTATGTATCTATGTATCTATCTATGTATGTATTAATGTCTATATATATACACATGAATTTACATCCTTTTTGAATTATGGCTTTGGTGAGTGAGTGCATATACACAGAGTGTTGCTATGTGGACACTAGTATTTAAGGCCCTACTTCACACGGAATTCCAAAGCCCCCTAAACCATAAATCCCATAAACCCTAAGTTACTAAGCCCAGAAACCCCTAAACGCCTAAACCCTAAACCCGGCAGTCCATCACGCTGTGCACATGTTTTGGTCTTCGGCGGCCTTGGTAGCTTGAAGGCTGCTTATGTCTGTAGGGTTTAGGGGTTTAGGGTTTAGGCTTTAGGGATTTAGGGCTTTAGGGGTTTAGGGGCTTAGAGTTCAGGGNNCTTAAACCCTAAACCCTAAGCTTAGGAGGTTTAGGTTTCAGGGGCCCCAGGCGATAGTTTCAACTTGTGGGGTTTAGGGTGCAGGGGAACCCATGGCTCCAATCCACGGCGGTTTAGGGTTTAGGGGTTTA
>CAJNDV010028114.1:43979-56599 GCA_905221635.1 Symbiodinium sp. CCMP2456 | reverse complement strand
TGTTGTGTGTGTGTGTGTGTTGTGCGTGTTGTGTGTGTGTGTGTGTGCGTGTTGTGTGTGTGTGTGTGTCGTGTGTGTCGTGTGTGTCGTGTGTGTTGTGTGTGTTGTGTGTGTGTTGTGTGTGTTGTGTGTGTGTGTGTTGTGTGTGTTGCGTGCGTGTTGTGTGTTGTGTGTGCGTGTGTGCGTGCCCAAAGCTGCGTTGTGCATGTTTGTGTGGTGTAGTGAAAGCTGTGTGCTGCGTGCTGTGTGTTGTGTCGTGCATGTCTGTGCGGTCTCCCAGTGGCATTTAGTGGCGCCGCATTCGCCAGAGCTCTCTGCAGTCATCCCTAGTGTCGTTTAGAGTCTTCCAAGGGTTGTTTGTGTCTCTGTGTTGTGCGTTACGTGTGTGTGTGTTGTGTGTTGTGTGTTGTGTGTTGTGTGTTATGTGTGTGCGTGTCTGTCTGTGTAGGCATGAGGGGTGATGGTGGAGTGGTGATGGGGGTTACGGTGATGGTGATCAGGGTAGTGATGAGGATCAGGGTGAGGATGAGGTGAGCAGGAACATGAGCGGCGGGTTGGCGACAAAGAAAACAAAACCCCCACAGTGATGTGGGGAAAATATATGCATGTATATGTGTGTATATATAGGTACATATGTACATAATTATGTACATAGGTACTTTATTATATGTATCTGTATATGTCTATGTATACGTATATGTATCTGTATGCGTATATGTATACGTATATGTTTATGCGTGTGTGTATGTGTATGTACATGTGTATGTATATGTGTGTATGTGTGTACACAGACAGACAGCAGGAGAGACAGAGAGAGCAAGAGAGCGAGCGAGTGAGCGAGAGAGATAGAGAGTGAGAGCGAGAGGGCTTGAGCCCTGAAAGCCTTGAACGATTCCATTTAAGCTGGCGACTGGCTTCGCACTGAAGGCATTGTGAGCAAGCGCCGTTTCAACTCGAGAGTGTTGCACGGTTCGAGACAGACCCTTTGCCGAAGTTTCGCAAGTTCAGACGCGTAGCCCAAGCTTGATGCTCCGTCGCGAATTGTTAACCTGAAGCTCCCGATCTTGAACCCTGAACTTAAAGCCTAAACCGAAACCCTAGGCCCGTCAGTGCACCGACCAGGTCACAAAGCTGAAAAAGGCGAAGGTTGATGATGACGATGGCTGGTTGCACGACAGCAGTGCAGAGCGGTCCAGAAGGGGTGGATGGGTGGGGGCATCGTGCAGCAAAGGATCTGGGGTTTGGGGTTCAGGGGTTGGGGTGGTGGACAAGTGCAGAAATGTTGGTGCCTCTCTACCATGAGCTTGCTTTCTGCTAGAAAAGAGTGTGATCGACGATGGCACGTCAGCTCTGACGAATGCCGACTGCCCAGGTAAGTGAACAGCGCCCAAGACTTCTCCGATGTGAATAGTCCTGCAGGATTGTCCGGTGCTTTGCACAAAGCTTCACCTATTGATTCATTTCAGGTTTCCGTGCCTGGCATGTCAACATGCCATTCAGGGGTTGTAGAATTGTTTGTAGAATGACGATATGGTGTTTCAAGTAATGCGGTTGACCTGAAGCTTAATGGCTTCTTGTCCCTGTGCCGAGATTGATCTCGATGCAAGGGACGTTTCGCGTCTCCGTGCGCCAGCTTGCCAGCTTCACTGAAAGGCGACGCAATTGCGCCGCCTGGATCAGACATAAACGAGATTTCAGAATTTCATGGCTTCTGCCAAGCCTACAGAGTCGCTGGCCCCATAAAGCTCCGATTTTCAGACTTGATGAGCAGTTCTCGGCCATCATCGAAAAGCCCGAGCTCAGGCGCTTACAGCCCAGCCCTGCAGTCGCTGAGTTTTTCGTTCGAGACAAAGCAAGAGCTGCGTCCTGTGTGTCGCTGCCTGGCTCCTTCAGCAGGACAACAGCCTCTCCATGAGCTTCGCTACTCTGACATTTCTGTGACACCTTGTGACTTAGCGAGAACCCAGTGATGCACACCTAGTCAGAGAACCCAGAGGAACACGCATTTTGCATCGAAGACATGAGAAACACTGGCGACAGCCTGGCCATAGATTTAGTCATCACGATCACGGACGCGCCTGTGACATCCTGTGGCCGCACTAGTAAGGAGGAAAGCCCTTCTAGATTCTAGTGCAAATTCAGGAGTGACAGGAAGAGGTTCATCTTGTTTCGAAGGGTCCCGCCATGTAGGGTTGCCAAGCAGAAAACTATGTGATCAGTGAGGGAAGCTGTCGGTGCCAATGCGGATGCGGGCGCGAAGGCACGCTCAACATCATGGGATGGCTGGCGTTACTCTGGCTCCTACCTCAAGGAGGCCCCGGACGAACTCGGTTTTTCTTAGGCTCAAGACAGTAGAGGACAGTCACCATGGTCAAGAGATCTGCTACTATTCTCCTAAAGTCAGCATCATCAAAGTTAGGTAGCACAGTCATCAGAGTCAACCGCCTCGTCATCTTCATCAGTCATGATTCATGGACATCATGAGCGTCAGTGCGGCTTCCTTTGGGTTCTGGGCAGAGCTGAGTGTTTCGGATGGCGCAGTCGTTGCGATGTGTCCAGAGGTTGGACTCTCAAGGATCCAAGGACTCTTCCTCGGAAGTAGAATAGAGCGGTCGCAGCGATGATGGCCGGAATTCAGTTGCAGTGATCACGCCAACTAGCTATGATCGAACCACTGGAAGTAGTCATAATCGTGGTGGTACCGTGAGGATGAGGGAGAAGGTAATGCTCATCACAGTACTGAGGATGTAATGACAGTCAGCAATGGCGCAAACACGGCTTGACCGCAGAAATCGCACTAGCAGCAACGGCATCGATGCCATCAATGGTCACAGTGGCAAAAGGCCTGCCTGAATAGTCACAGTGGTCATGGGGTCGCAACTACGAATGTTGGTCAGGTTGAGAGCAGGCGTTTCAACAATAACAGAAGCGCATCAAGAAGAGCAACAACTTCAAAAACAAGACCAGCAAACATACCAGTACATGAAAAACTCAGATCAGTGAGATCGGTAAGGAAAGTGAATTTAAGGGCCAGTGTCTGTGATTTTGTGTGCTGGCTGGGGTAAGTAGGCTTGTGACCGGCCGGTCGGCCACAGAGAAGGTTGCTGGAAAATAATTCAAATACTGCAATTTGAAATAGTTGATTTGTGAATTGCAGAAAAGTTGTAGGGATAGTTGCCGAAGTAGTTGAAATAAAGTTGCCGACATAGTTGAAAAATCGATGGAGGGTTATGGCAGCTTTTTTTCAACGGTTTTTCAAGTTTTTCAACTGTTTTTCAATTTGTCCCGTTAGGGAAAAAGCTGGATTTCCCTCCCGCTCCTGCGCCCAGGTTCCCTGAGCTCAACTTTTTTTCAACTTTTTTCTTGAACAAAGCTTGAAAAAGTTGAGCCTTGTGTCATCAACTTTTTGGTAACCTTCGAATCAGCTTTGTTCAACTTCTTGTCACTTTATAATTTTATCATCATTCTGTGATAGCCCAGCCTGTGCCTGCCCAGCGCCTGTGACAAAAGTCGGGGCAGGAAACCTTTTAACCGATAGGTTCCCACAGCGTCGCCTTCTCAAAGTCGGGCTAGGAGAGAAGCCGTGATCCCTCGCCGTTGGCAAGGTCTTGGCCTCGAAGGTCCGTGGATGCTCCAGGAAAAGTGGCAGCCCCAGGGTGGTTACAACGACCACAGGAGGTCTGCATCGCCACCTTTGTTGGAATGGCTTCGGGGCTTATGCGCCAGCTGGGCTATGCCGGTAGAAGGTGCGGCACATGTAGCAATCTATGATTTCGGGTTAACTCAACCATCTCATACCTCGCCCGAGGCTGCAGAAGGCCAAAGAGCTTCTGGAGATTGCGTTCCGTCAGCCCAGCGCGTGACACTCGGATCTTCGACAGCAAAAGTTGTGGGTGAAAAAGCAGACAGGTGGTCGTGATGCGTGGTAGCAGTCGCAGTACACTGCTCTTCGCTTTGGCATCAGCAGCAGGCACAACATGACTGCGATGACCTCGTGAAGCCAAGAGCACCTGCCGTCCGCTTCTCGCGAGGTGGTGGATGTCACGGGAGTCAATTCCATCATCACGGCTCTTGGGCACCTCGAAGAGGCAGGGTGGCAGGGTGCGTTTCATCTTCGGAAATTTCGGAGCCCAAAGACTTGGTGTAGGGCTTGTCGTATTTAGTATGCCGCGGTTGTTTGGTGTCGAGCAGATCGCAGAAAAGCGCTTGTTCAGATGAGCCGGAAGACACAAGGATACCTGCTCCACAGAGGATTTCGGTCTTCCGATAGCCGGGTTCATGCAAGGATTTCATCAACTATGCATACTGACTCACTCATCGCAACCACGACAAGAACCTGACTTGGCGCGGCGACGACTGCGAAGGTTTCGAACGTTGTCACGAGTGGCACGACAACGGTTGATGGGGATTCGTCATGATGATGATGATGATGAAGAAGAAGAAGATGGTGAGCATGAACCCAAGTAGATGCCGCAGCCATGAAGGCAATAATGTGAAGGTGTCTTGCAAACAACCAACCGTATGCCTTGGTGCCAATCACCCGGAGTTTTGGCAAAGTTGCGAATGGCTGTAATTCACATAGGTCGAGTCGGGCAGCCTAGAGGCCATGACTGAGCGTGGACCATGCATGGCAAGAGCACATTCAGCAACCATACCTGGAACGTCCTTGGCCTGATCTTCAATTTTCATTCCTGAACAGAACGATTTCAGCTGCTCCTTAGTTTTTGCAGATTGGCCAGCGCACGACCCGGATTATGCAAGCAGGCAGGGCTCCAAGATGTGAGCTTAGCGGCTTGTGATTGGGGTGCGAGGGCAAAGTTCGTCTCATTGATTTGGTCGTGCCGTTGTCTAGCTCTCCAGCCTCTCCAGCTAGGGACGGCTTCCAGGTTAGAGGTTCGATTTACTTCGTGAGGGTCCGTCTTTGACCATCGACTGCTCGTGACGGACTGCCTTGCTTGTGGTGAGGATATGTCAAGTCGCTCTACGATTCCGCAGGCTCGGTCGCGAGACTTCGCCTCACGGGCTGTGGAGTTGGGGCTTGAATAGTATTCTGTTGGAGTCTGCATGGAGCTGACTAGGAAGGGCCCTGGAGGACTTTCACCTTTTCTGTTGGCCCTTTAGCCGACGTGCGACTTGCTTGTTCCAGCATGCGGAAAGGCGAGCTGGTCTACGAGCTCTCAGACAGTGATCAGTTGGCGGTCCAGGACTTCGATGTGTTTTTTGGCTGAAGCCCCCCTTCTCGCAGCTTTCGGACAGTTTTCAGGGGGCCCAGTGAGAGGAGTACACCTTGAAGTACATCTTCGTGCTTGGGGACCTCCTCCCGCTCGTGCTCATGCAGCCCGAGGCCTCGTTCCCCAGTGGGTGCTTCTTTCTATGGAATTACCAATAATACAAGTAGCAATAGCAACAGTAAAGATAATAGCAGCAACAGTAACAACAACAATGATAATGGGCATAATTTGGCATAATCGTAACAGAAGCACTAATAATTGTTTTAGTTATCGCTAGTAATATCACTGTTAGTACTATTCGTATTGTTATTGCAGGCTCCGACGAAAACGCTTGGCAGGGCTTCTTATTCCGATGAAGAGGAGGCTCTTAGCCCCCGCCTGAGCAGGAGATTGCAGACGTCTTCGCACAGGACCGTGCCGCTGTTTCTCCCCGCCTGCATGCTGTTGGGTGGTTGTCAAAATTAGGGTCCCTTCTTGGGGTCCTTATTATAATACGCGGCACCTATTATTTAGGGTGCCCCAAAAGGGATCCTAATTTTGACAACTACCCTGTTGGATGGGGGGCCTCCGCTGGGAGTCAGGAAAGGGGCCATCCCCTGCTGCGGCGCCGGCGGATCCTTTCTACGCGGGAGACCTGGGCGTGCGAAGGTAATTACCTTTCCACCTTAGGATGCGGCTTTGATAAAGTATTCGGGAAGTTTCGCATGAACATATTTGTTGTTCTCACGCACATATGTATATATATATATATGTATATACATATACAAACATTACATACATGCATTCTGCACTTGCGAAGAACCACTCGTCTAGACAAGGTCCGAAGATAGATAGATGCATGTGTACACAACAAGGCCAAATTGCAGAAGCCATCACGGCCGCTGAAGAGGCACTTGCTTGAGTGGTCTTGGGCACATTCCATCTTGGAAGCTTCAAATCTTTGAAGGCAATAGTAGCAACAATGGTAAGATTAACAATAGATAGAATACTACAATAACAGCAAAGCCTAAACCCTAAACCCTAAACTACAATAACAGCAACAATGATATAACCCTAAACACTAAACCCTAAACCCTAAACCCTAAACCCAATATGATATGGTCCCAAGGCTTCGGACCCAAAGGCCTCAGGAAAGGCAAGCCAGTTTTTTGCACCGAGGTTGCGGGTTTCCTGGTGGAATATGCTGGTGAATGCCAGCATCCCAGCTCATGCGATGAAGAGTTTAATGGTGACTCGGGTTTAGCTGGATTTCAGAGGTTTTTCCGCAATGGATGGGGTTTAACATCGCACATGGGGAGATTTATTGGGTGTTGTGGCCTGCACGAGGAGTCTCTCATGGAAATCCTAGCACCGCATGTCGATTCAGAACCTGGAAATCTGCTAAGCTGCTACCCTTTTGGCCCGATTCTGGGAAAGGAAGGCTGGACATTGGCATGTTGCTGTTGATGATGATCGTGATGACTATGATTCAGTTTTCTCAGTAAGTGGAGGGTGGCCAACGTCCCGAGCCACAGAGGTAGTATAAAAGTGCTGCTTAAAATCAACTCCACCTCCACCCTCAATCCCTCCACCCCTCCACGCTCCACCCCTTCACCTCTCCAGCCCTCCTACCCCTCCACCTCCACCCCTCACCCCTTCACCCCTGCGAAGCCGCCGGAGGTGTCTAACAAATCTGTTTAGGTATTTAATAAGCCGCACGTTGAAAATTAGTCACCGTCGCGAAGAGGAGGAAGAGGACAGTGCCCGCTCGAAATAGTGGTCATGCTGGTGATGATGAGGAACAGCAGGGTGGCCACAGCGACCCGACGATGGTGCCAATGTTGAGGAACGTATTCTTTTGCAGCTTGCGCTGCTGCGGTTGCATTCGCTGATGCTGCTGCATCTGCTGTGCTGATACTGTCGCTGCTGATTTTGCCACTGCTGCTTCCACTCGTTGTCGTTCGTCTGCATAGGAAGCCCCAAACAAACCGCATCACAGCCTATGCCTACCTGAAAGACATCCAAGCAGTACCCGCGGCATGAGTGCAACAATGGGAGAGAAGATACTGCAATGCAGCAGCGACAACCGTAAGAGAAGGACCACAGTGACAGGATGTGACAGGAGTGTCGGGTGCTGGAGTAACAGAATGACTCGGTAGTGCCATGGGTCAGGAATCGAGCCATGTTCAACGGTCCAGCATAGAAACATCAAGCCACTCAAGCCTCAGTTGGCCTGTGCATGCGCACCGACCAGAAGGCCCAAAAACTTGAAGCCCAGATCCTCAGCTGTAAAGTCCAGCCCTGAGCCGAGAACAGCACCTGGGCTGTGCCGTTCTTTGGGGGCCTGGCTGCTGTCGTGGTGGCCTCGGCAAGAATTTCGGTCAATCGTAGGTGACACTGGTGCCCGTGCTTGTGGTGGAAGATGCTCACAATAGGGATGCCGTCATGTAGGGTTGAGACTCGGGGCTTGCCATATTTTCGGCAAGTCTGACTTCCGCGAGCCCAGAGCTGTGATCATAGCGAGGCCTTTCTCTTCATGTTCAAGAGACGGAAGTTAGCTGCTTGAGCACCCAGGAGAGGGCTTTGCATGCAGCGCCCGTATCTCGGACTCTCTCTGTGGGCTCGCAGGACTGGTAACAAGTAAGCCGCTGTACTCGTTGTGATTTCTGCGGAGTTGATCGACGGGTTGGAATTGGCAGCTACTGACGGGTCTGCCAAGTTCGGCCAACGTTTTCGGGTTGTCTTGAAGCCCGAGCAATGGCAATGATGGTAGCAAGAAGATTGCAAGCTGCACAAGGAGTGTTTGCTTGTGGAGGCGACTCGAACACTCTGTAACTGCAGGCACACAGACAGCAAAGGGGATGTTGTTGAACCATCTCTTGCAGTCCCTTTTGAGGCTGCCGGACTACTCCGAGCCCTATCGGGACCGACTTCTGCGATGAACTGTCGTAGATTTTTCCGCACTTCCAGGGAGCAGAGCTATTCTCCGACTGTCGTTTCGGATGAAGCTGCGAGTGGTAACCAGCGTCAGAAAAGTTTCATGAGCTTCGACGGATGCAGGATGAACTTCTACATCAGGCTGCCCAGTCAAGGAGGTCCCAGAAAGCCGGGGCCCAATCCAGAAGAGTTATTGCCACTACCTACTATTTTTTGGGCGCCTTGCTTAAAACTTTAATAATAGTATAATGCACCCAATACCCTACTCTAACCATTCCTGTCGTGGCTTTGAAGCGCCAGGCTTCGCTGCTGTCGGGAATTCCGTTCTCTGGCTGAGATGCTTCTATGGGGTACCCGACGACGAAGTGTCCTTGTTGCGCCGCGCCGCTCGATGCGTCTACGACTCTACGACTTGCAAAGGAAAGCAGTCTCGCTTCACCATTGAACTCTGCCCAGGTCTTCGGATCCAGTTTTCGAGTACACGCCTGAGACAGCCCATCATGCCGATTTCCGTGCTGTGGCGATGTGCTTGATTCCGGAGACTCTGCGGCAGCGATATGAGTATATAGGGGCCTTAATAATTAGAATAGGGTTGTGAGGTATATTATACTCTAAGTATAGTAAGGAACCACCAAAATAGTATAGCCACATCCTCAGGTGCAGGGGGAGCCTGTGCTCAGTTACACGCTGTCCCGGGAGGCTTGGGCTATCCGTTATCCGTGAGATACCATGGATCCAGGAACTTTCAAGCATACTAGTGAGATTGTTGACAAGTTGCAAGCTCCCTAAACAAAAGACCCTAATGATACTCTAAATCCAGAATTCACATTTGCAGTTCATGTGCTCATGTGTATAAACTTTTATTATACATATATATATACACATGCATATATATATATACATACACCAATACACGTTTGTTGTCGATCTGCGTCTACAGATGCATACAATTCTTATCCGTGTAGTTGGCACAGACTTCTCTCCCCGACCAGGAAACTTTCCGCAAGGCGTGTTCCTGGCTGGTGGCTGCCGACAGCAAGTCCACCATCGAGGCGAAACAGAGGTTTCATCGAGCTAGCATTCTGTATATTTCTCAAGCATTCGGTGCAGGTTAGTGATGTGCAGACAGGCAGTTTTTGCCTTTTCGCATCCTGATCGTGTTTTCGCTTCACGGTAAAGTCCAGCAGTGCGGGCCTGTACCTATCACTAGACCCGATTTACGAAGCCCCAGACCCTCAACCCAACCGTCTGTTACTTGGGATCATTCTTGTACCTGCAGGTGGCAGAGCGACACTTCCGAACTTTCTACGAGGCAGGCAGGCTGGGTTCATTAGAGTGTATTAAAAGTCTTGACTGTCCTGTGTCTAGCATAATGTGCGAAGTCGACAGATCTTGACTTGACATTGCCGGCTTTTGTGTCTGTTATACACATGCCGATATCCTACTGCATGCGATGCAGCATCCACTACACGACACTTATAACACAGAGTAAAAGGTCTCGCATATCACATGTTGCAGTAAGACTGCAAGGACCTATATTAGTAGCAGTCGAATTGTGAACATGCGGAACTGCAGCAGCATTTCCCAGTCTCATGTCCATAAAGCCAGGCCAGGACGTCCGAGTCGTCCAACATAATAAAACTCGCAGGGGGAGAACTAGCACGACTAGTAATATGGGTGATGCATCAAAAGTGTAGCAGTAGCAAAACAAATACAATGCAAAGAAGCAGCTGTAGCTGGCAGTTGTTACAGTGTGTTACACTTACTGATAGTTACGAGTTACGACAGTTACGCGAACATTATTTCCACAATGCTTGGAACAAGCGGTGCTTCGTCAAAGTGGCAACACTAGCAAGGATCATAATAACATAGGAGTCGGAGCTGTTGTAGGAGGCGCACTTGTATTAGTTATGTACTCATCGTATTGGCCATGGTGCCGTGTAGTAATGGAAACAACCGTCGTCATGGCATGCTCGCTTGCAGTAAGAGCAAGAGAACACATCTGGATCTGCGAACTTCCGTAAACATCCGGGACCCTCCACCTCAAACTGCAATCCTTCGACCTCTGCAATGCGTGCACTTGGCTTAGTGCCAGGACTCTCTGAACCGGGTGTTCCAGGCAGCTGCTAGATGGCCTGTGCCCTCCGGGGGACCTAGATTCCTAGATTCTGTCGGATGCGTGCATGTATGCAGGCACGTGCATAGAGTCGGGCCAAAGCAGCCCATTGAACCGCCTCAGTCCTGTCATCGAGGTATTTGCCATGCTTCACCGCCTTGCGCTGCGGCCCCGGCTGGAGGTTTCGGAAACCCCCTCTCCACTAGTCCTGATGAAGCTTCAAGTTTATGATCGGAAATATTCTTGGGACAACTAACAAGCAACGGCAGCAGGAGTTCCCGGAACAGATGCGTATTTTCTGCGATATTTACGAAGTTGCAACCAAAGTGACTCCTAGTACAGAGTAGCAGACAGATGCCCAGTGCATGCTGTGTAGCATCTAACCACCAAAGATCTTTAAAAGTGGCAGACTTTGTCGCCAGAACGACGACCATCTGCTGACAGAGCCAGCGGAGGAGATGAGACGGAATCTCGGAGAGTACTGCAGACAGATGACTTCGTGAGTATGAGGCAGTGCTTTGCAAGCCGATGGCCACAGAGTCCTTTCAGCGTAGTTTCGATGTCCGAAGTCCACAAGAACCCCAAGCCTACAACTGGCCATCACTTCAAGCTGTGGGGGCGTTTCAGTCTTTTTGGCTGTCGGGCCTCCCGCCCTAACCCGACCAAAACCGAACTTTCGATCGTTTCGCAGTCGTCGGATTCACTCCTTAGTTCTGTCCTTTCAAACCTGGCAGCCACTTCCGGCAAGCCACTCGTAGCTTTCACTCGGTGGTTCCAAGTTGTAATTAGCAGCACCAGCAGCAACAGGCGCAGTTCACCGTTTCTTTTGCAGTCGCTCTTCTAGCCATAGCCAAGATTCCGACGCAGAAGCGTGCTCAGGCGAGGAGAACGAGACTCTGAGCCCACCCAGGAACGAAGCAGCGGGGGACCAAAGGCGCCGCCTTGCTCCTCTGCTTCTCTCGAGAAAATTTTAACAGGAATCCCGTCTGTATGATCTTTAGACGGCAGTGTAAAACCGTAAATATAGCCCAAAACCATGATCACTTTCTACTTTCTACGGAGAAGGCCCGTACATAATCAATTCTGAGAAGAGAAAAGAATGCTGCCATGTTCCGTCGTGCATCCGTGACTGGTGCGAATATGTGCCTTGTTCTTCAAGAGTGCCGTTGCCACTGTGGTAGCGGGGTGCCAGCGGGATAGTCGAGTAGAGGCAACCTGGTGATTCACACATATGCCTGGAAGCCAAATCAAAGTTGTCTTCTTCGTGTCGAGCCTGGACCTTGCAGATCCATGTTAGAGATGTGTGGTAGAAGTAAGGATGATGATGATGACCAGTATGACCGCGAGGATCATGATGAGGAAAGCCATAGTGGCCATAGTGATGGCGCAATGATGACGTTTAAAATCTATCAGTGCATAACCATCGCCACGACTGTTGCCGCTGTTACTATCTGCTACCGGTCCCCAAACACTTGCCACGTCGGTAGTGGAAGCGAAGGTTCACAGCGTAGCTTTCCGGCGAAACCAGGGACTTGAGCAGTTTTGCCCTAAATCCTAAACCCTAAACCCTAAACCCTAAACCCTAAACCCTAAACCCTAACTCTCTGCACTCTTATCCATTCGCGTGAAAGTTTTCAGGATGCCCCCTGCCAAAGCGCTGGAGTTCTATCGGGTGTACCATGCCGGCTCCTGAGGAGAACTCCGGACAGAGTTGGGGCAGGGAGGCTCAACTATAATATACTATAATATACTATATAATATACTGTAATATACTATAATATACTATAGAATATACTATAATATACTACCGCAACAGCAGCACCTTAGCGGCCTCAGGAGCCACGTCGGGTCTTCCGCTTATCTTCAGGCTCGCAGACTTGAAACCAAGCTCAAGCCAACGGCTTGAGCGAAGTACCAAGCCCAAGGAATGGCACTGTAAACAGGCCGGCAGTTTCCGAGTCAAATTGCTTGTGAAAGTAGCTCACTCCACATCGCACGTAGATCAGCGATCAAAGTGCTGTCGGAGGTGACAATGCGTCGCAACAAACGCGATTGTAGCTTGCTGCTGTTGGTCCAAGGGAAATGGAGTGGTTTATGGCTTTTTGCAGTGCCTTTGTCAGAGTCGGTTGTTGTCGGATCGGTTTGACAGCGTTGGCTTCATGTGCCATAGTTGCTCGAGCGATTGAGATTTCGTCAGAAATGTCAATCGCTCGAGCAACTATGGGACTCAGGAAGGCTCCGTTCAGCCCGACCCCAGCATCAGCATGGCGCACGGCCGCCGAGGAGCAGCCCAGGCTCGCGCCGGGTCCATCCGGCACTTGCTGAAGCCACCCCGCCTGGAAAAGGCCGCCCGTGAG
>CAJNDV010028114.1:32593-43879 GCA_905221635.1 Symbiodinium sp. CCMP2456 | reverse complement strand
CCCGCCTGGAAAAGGCCGCCCGTGAGCGAAACGGCCATACAGGCGCTCAGCGCTTGTATGGCCCTTTCGCTCACGGGCGGCCTTTCCCAGGCGGCGGATGGACCAGGCGCGAGCCTGGGCTGCGGGAAAGGCCGCCCGTGAGAAGAGCGGCCTCGAGCGAAAGGGCCACCCACAGTCGGACACAGGCGCTCAGCTGTTCGAGGAGGAGACACCGATCAAGCTGTGGGTATAGGGGTTTCGGGGGACGAGGGGGAGGGGGAAGAGAGTTGCGGGGATTGCTTTGTCGAGTTGCTGGGTTCAGTTTTGGGTTGCTCTTACCGATGCCTTGGAGGAGGTGGTTCTGGCGGAGAACGCGGGCGTGATGATGGATTGCCAAGAAGAGATCTGTACCGATTTGGCCGAGGCGATCATGCCCGTGAGCGTTAGCGACCCAACATGGTCTCCCGAGGAAGCAGAGCACAAGGCGAAGGATGCGCTGGAGGAAGCCGAGATGGCTGCTGCTGAAGCCGAGAGCTACCAGATGGAGTTGGCCATGCTCCTCAAAGATCTCTGTGTCTGAGAGACTGACACGTCCGTCCTAGAGACTGCAAGCTGCTTCAGAGGCCTATAGGACTATAGGCACAACCTTAGCCACAAAGCCTCCACCTGGCAATGTATACTGTAACTACGCACTGCAACCCTTTGATATCGAAGCAAGAAGCAACAGCTGCAAGGGTTCGAACCTGCCAGATTGAAACGTCTTGTTTGTGTGCACGATCAGCAGGTTCGTTTCTGTAGGCTTGTGATTCACTAAGACGGACGCCAGCATGTTCGAATGTGACATTGGACTGTCGCCTGAGTTGGCATGTCAGCTTTACTGCTTACTGTAGGACTTAGGGTGTAGGACTGTGTAGGATTCCAAGGTTTAGGTTGGAAGCTACAACTCTGCGACATGCCGAGAAAGATCCCAAGCTGGCCTGTCCAGGACATGCTAGTTCCCAGAGGTCCAAGTCGGTCTGATGTAGACACCTGCATAGTTGTATGTAGTATGAGACAGTATGAGTATTCCCTCTTACTGGCTCTTCTATGTAAATGTAAACTGTACTGTACCCCCAAGCCATACAGTATTCTCATCATTCAGGCCCGGCCATTGGAGTTCTGCAGTTCAGCCCCGATATGGAGACTCAAGAAGTCTTGGACCCTTGGGAGTGAGGAACCCACCAAGGACGTGCATGAGCTTGTGAAGCCAAGAAGCATGCCCTGTTTGGGCATTGGTCTGCTTGCTAGGGTCATTTTCCGAGCCTTACTCAAACACCTCTACGGGGGGTATGGAACCCGACGATGCTTCACTTGCTCTTGCGAAGAGAGCGTTGCCGGGGCCGAAGTATGAGTACACTGAGTATACGAATTGCCTCTTACAAATGGGGCAAGCTTGAACTTGAACCCGCAGAGCTCTGGTTCTGGCAGCAATGCCACTTTGTCCCCGGCAGAACCAGTGTGGCACGAACGCATGTTCGCATATTGCTGCGCGTCCGAGGTGGATATGTGCGCTGGATCCGAAACTGCTGCTTCAAGACCAAAGTGTCTGAGGGGTCACNNGTGACCCCTCAGACACTTTGGTCTTGGAGCAGCGTGACATTGACACGTCCGTCCTAGGGACTGCTTGCTGTTTTGCGGGCCTAGGGTTGAGTCCAGCAGAAGGTTCAGCCACAAGCCCCCGACAAGGCATACACAATACGAGAACGTACTGCAAACAGTTGATATCGAAGTAAGACGCAACAGCTGCAAGGGTTCGAACCTGCCAGATTGAAACGTCTTGTTTGTGTGCACGATCAGCAGGTTCGTTTCTGTAGGCTTATGATTCACTAAGACGGACGCCAGCATGTTCGAATGTGACATTGGACTGTCGCCTGAGTTGGCATGTCAGCTTTACTGCTTACTGCAGGACTTAGGGTGTAGGACTGTGTAGGATTCCAAGGTTTAGGTTGGAAGCTACAACTCTGCGACATGCCGAGAAAGATCCCAAGCTGGCCTGTCCAGGACATGCTAGTTCCCAGAGGTGAAAGGCGTTCTAATGTAGACGCCTGCATAGTTTGTATGTAGGAGTAGTATTTGTGCGCCAACGCCATATTCTCGTCATTAAGGCCCCGGGATCAGATTTGTCAGCCATTGCAGTTCTGCAGGTTCTAACCCATATGTATGGGGACATGTCTACATGGTCAGGCAGGATTGGACCCTTGGGAGGAATCACCAAGGCCGTGCACGAGCTTGTGAAAGTAAGAAACTTGCCGTTTTTGAATATAAGTCTGCTAGGGTCTGTTTCTTGCACGTTCAGTCCGAACCGTACTCAAACTTTTCTAAAGCGTTAAGGAATCCGAAGATGCTTCACTTGCTCTTGCGGAGAGGGAACTGCCGGGGCCGAAGTCTGAGTATACCGTATACCCATTACAAATGGGGAAAGCTGGAACGTGAACCCGTAGAGCTCTGGTTCTCGCAGTCCCTTCAATGCCACTTTGTCCCCGGCAATCCGGCAGAGCCAGCATGGCATGGCGACAACGCACGTCGCATATCGCTGAGGGTGCGAAGTGGAAAGGCACGTCAAACAGGCCGGCAGTTTCCGAGTCAAGTTGTTAAATTAGCTCACTCCACATCGCACGTAGATCAGCGATCAAAGTGCTGTCGGAAGTGACAACGTTTCGCACAAAACGCGATCGTACCTTGCTGAGATGGGTTCAGGAGAAGTGGAGTGATGTGAAGCTCCTTTGTAGTGATCGGTCGTGCAGGTGTGCCTAGCTTAGTCGTGCAGGTGTGCCTAGCTTATGTGCTTGAAGCACTAAAGGTTGAATGTGGTGCAGTCTTGGAGACCGCTCTCGTTTATGGCTACTAATCTCAAACTGTGATATCTCTGGAAGGGCCCCTGCAAAAGTAGTCGCGATTCTGATCAGTGTTCTGGGTCCGCCTAGAGTTCCACCTGCACCATAAACGTCCAAGCAGTGCAGACTTCATGGCATTCTTGCATGCTTCGGATTCTTTCGTTGCCTTCCTGCGGTGTCGCTGCCTCAGGTTTTAACTCGACTCTTCGATGAGATGGATGTCCAATGGTGGGTCAGCTCGGGCCCCGTTCACCAAGTCGCCTCATTTTCAATTGGCCAGAAGTCCCCTTGCCGCGCGCGATGAATCAGAAACGAAGTTGGAGAAGTCTGCGCGGCGAAGATTTTCAGAATCAACAAACACCACAGAAAAGGTTTCCGGATTCCGGCCACAGAGGCCATGGCACACTGATTGGAGCGCTGCGGGACGGCGGTCTCAGCCGGCATGCAGATGATTTGGAGGTCCCTGGGATGCTGGGCTGGAGGAGGGGGCTGATTCCCCGATTCGCGAGGTAGATGTGCCGGAGATTGATGTGGAGAAGATTCAGGCCCGATAATGCCGGGTTGTGCAAGAAAGTGCAGGGTCTTTTCCATAATTAGCTTTTGTTGCGGACTGGCCTGAATGCCTTCAAGTCTGAACATGTGTGAAGCTGCATTAGGGGCTTGGGATTGAGGCTGCACGGTGTAAGGTTTAGGATCGCCGCTGTTTCAGGATCTTCTTGCACCTTCTGCTAAAGGTCCATTAGATTGTGTGTGCTGCGACTGGTCTTTTTCTACATTGCCTGAGATGTGCAGTATTCTGCAACAGAGTGCTGTGGCTATGACTTCTGTTCTAGCTCCGAAGCCAACTTGTGCCATTTGTGGGAATGCGGCTAAGCGAAACGAGTCCACGTGCCCCTCAAGCCAAGGAAAATGGACAAGCCGTCCGTGCAACTGCAAAGTGTCAAAATCAATCTTTCATTCGGGACACAGGTGTCATAGAATTGGTGACCCTGCATTCACTTACCCTTGCAAGCCTTTATCAGATGACATTTCAACTTTGCTGCCCATGCGTGAGATAGGCATAGATCAATATGCGGATGCAGCCATTTGGTAGCATAGTGTTACCAATATCACATGTCTTTAACAGGATGCTTACATTGCATACAAGTCAGTAAAATTTATCGTGCATGCACATACCACACATAACACATATCATATACTCTGTGTAGGCCTCGGTACTGGTGTCGGCATAGTCATAGTTGCAGGTATGGGCACAGAGAGATGGATGCACGTTTGCGGAGAGCTCACACAACGACAAATTATGCAAACAACACATAAACATGCACAAAGTCCTTCCAAGAGTCCAGGGCACTCTAATGAGAGCAGCGCTCGGCCGAAACGGCCTTGAGCTTAGCCTGGGCCCCAAGCCGCAGGGATGTTTGGGGTTTAGATTTTAGGGCTTAAGGGTTTCAGGATTAGGGGTCTAGGGCCCAGATTTCGGGCTGTAAAGAATTATACTTCTCCCAGAAGAGTATGCATGCTTGGGGCCACTGCACTCGACTGGGCAACCAAATTCTTCTCACGATTGACAGTTTCCGCTAGACGGAATCATGTTTTGAATCTGTGTCCCCATTGTTCATCTACGTACCAGACTGGAGCTGAGGCGTTTTGGATGCAGGCTTCACTTAACAATTGCTTAAATGCATTGATCAGCTGACTTAATTATGTATGCATGCATGCATGCATGCATGCATGCATGCATGCGTGCATGTATGCATGTCTGCTGTCTGTCTGTCTGTCTGTCTGTCTGTCTGTCTGTCTGTCTGTCTGTCTGTCTGTTTGAGTAGCTGTCTGTCTGTCTGTTTGAGTAGCTGTCTGTCTGTCTGTTTGAGTAGCTGTCTGTCTGTCTGTCTGCTTGTCTGCCTGTCTGCCTGTATGTATGTATGTATGTATGTATGTATGTATGTATGTATGTCCGCGTGTATGCATGTTATGTGTGCGTATGCATATTGGCTACTTGCATGTGTATATGCGTGGGTGTGTGTATATATGTATATGTGGTTGTGTTCACATGTGAATATGTATGTACCTTCTACCTGTACAGTATGTACAGTTGTATGTATATGTACACATGCTTACATGCGTGTGCAAAGTGTTTACCGTTGAGCTTTATTTGTAGTGCATGCTTGGTTGTGTCAGAGGATTCAGAAACTGACACGGTGCGGTACTTTTTGGTCCCCGCTACACAGGAACTTAGTACCCCATGTGTCAGTGCAGGTGTATTAGGCTACCACATCGGTCACACGAATTAGCTACATGCAATTGCGGAGTTGGCGTTTTCAAAGGTAATCGGAGTTCGGTTTCGGCATCATATCTCACCCAATGAAGTACACGCCAATATGCCTACTCGAATGTCTCTGCGGCAACACATTGTATGCAGCATATGCAAGTGCCATTTTGGCAGAGGGTAACACACTGCAGGATGCTGCAACGTGGCAGTGTAGCTTGATATCGTAAGTCTACGACCCGATAGCCCAATAATTCTGTTTCTCAACACTTTGCAACAGTGTCAACATGCAGAAGCACTCCAAGCTCTGAGTCAGCTGCAGGCTACGATCCGCGAGGCAGATGCTTCAAAGTCTGGCCTACCGGCTCTGAGAAGGTGCTTCCTGCACGAACCCCCAAGTCAACTCCTGAAACCATAATATGCGCAATCCGACGCAATCCCCAAATCCTTTGGCCGCGAATTCCAGGTCTCGACGATGGCTTTGTAAGTCTTGCGCCATCTTTAGGGCCGAAGGTCTCAACCCAGGCCTCGCCCAAGGAAATCAACACGTCCCGCTTGCAGGCATCGGAGCATGACGAGGTCCAGCTGATGGATCAGACCTGGTGGCTTCCACAACAACGCGCAGATACCTCTGCTGATTGGGCTTCCCGCTGGCTTGTCGGAACCTGTCACTGTCACGAGAGAGTTGAACCTGTGAGGTTGGCACGCCTGCACTCGACATCTACGTGGTGCAGACACCGAGCGTCCGGCGCACAGCACTGTATGCTCTCTACATATTGAGCACTGTGCAAGTGACATGCTGTCAGGACAGCGGTGGTGAGCGATACTACATCTCCAACGACCAGTTCCATTGCAACGTGCGTGTTTGCAGTGCCTCAGCTGAAAGCGATTTTCATTCTGCAGGTGCCCACCTCTGCTGTAAGATGCGTTGATTTCCCAGCGCCTCGCTGCAGAGCGGTACTGGCTCAACGCCGAGCTGACTGGCTTCTATGAAGTACCTTTTGGCCAAAGCAATGGGCTTAGCGATGCTTGCAGCCTGCCTCGGTCTGGCCTTGCAGCGTAATTGTGCTGTTCGCCGTGGTACAGGTCGCGCAAAGGTACCGTCAGAAGCTCAAGAGTTAAGAGAAGCGAGTTTGCCCATGGCTACCACGCTCTAAGCAGTTTTCAAACCGGCCCCGGAGCATCGTCAGGATTGGATCCGCGGACTACCTCAGTCGTGCCGACTCCCCAGTTTCAGCTTCTGGGTCGTGAACGAACTTCAGACGAACGTCCACAGCTGAGTCTTATGGCGACGACTGGAACATTACCGTGCGGTCGATGCCTTGGGTTCCTGCAACCTTTGTCTCTCTGCACTTCGATCACCCATTCCCCAAACATTGAACAGCAAGGCAGGAATCTGCAGAATCCAAAGAGTAAGCCGCAAGCTGTGCAGAACATTGCAAAACCTACAAGCCAACGGCCCTGAGAAGTAGCATCATCACCCTAAGTCCCGCTCTTCTTTTTCTTCTTTTGCTTTTGAAGGCCCCACCGCTGGGAAGCCAGACATGGCAACAGCTTTGAGCCCACGGATGTTACTCGCCTGAGGCCGGAATATGGAGATGATAAACGAAGGTAACTAGGTTGTGGACTGGGGCCATGTAGTGTCGGTCAAAGGTTTGCGTGGTGAGGACCTCTAGACGGGAAGCTTGTTATTGGAAATAATTACGGAGGCCGAATTGAAGGCTCGTCTGATTCTCATCCGTGATCAAGACTTCTTGTCGCAGTCCACAATGCTCGGTTTCTCATGGGGCCTTGGACGTCCTTTTTGGAGCGTTGAGTTGCAGGGCTACGTTTCTCAGCAGTTTGTTGGCCAAGGGCCGGGTTGCATTCTAGTGCGACATCAGGAGCTCCACAATAGCAGTGCAGTGCCCCTTTGTAGGTCTTCTGAGGCCATAACTAGATATGATTAGGACATTACATGGGTTTACAGGGTTCAGACGTGGCACTGCACCGGAGCCAGGCGACGAGCAGCCGAACCCTTCGGCCCGCTGCCAGAGCCGGTGTGGCCTCTGTAAAAAGCTTTTACGCGTCCCTCTGCCGGGTGATAAAAACGGAGGCTTTGAGTGGTAGCCGACTCCAAGCTGTCGAGTGGTAGATCCTGGCGAGGTGGGGGCTTGACGGTGGTCGTCCGTAAGAAGCAAGAGCTTCTGTATCCGTCTGTTGCAGACAGCATCGTAATTCATCGGAAGTTACTTGTATGCGACTGACACTATGCACGAGAAGAAGACATGGCCATTGCCATTGCAGCATTCCAGGTCGCAAGGTTGGTCTGAAGACCAGGATCAGGGAAGAAAACCCAAGAAAGCAAAGCCGGCTGCCGCTCTGGCAGCACCAGGAAGTGCGAGCATGATCGCAGCCTAGTGGGCTGCGGAAGGAGCGGGGCATTGCTTTCATTGCCATATGCGGCTCCGACCATCGGCGACGGGGGGCGGCAAAGGTGCCTGGTGAGCACTGCCTTTGAACTTTGCGGCGACCATCGGTGCTTGAAAGCATTGCTTGGAGATAAGATCATTTGGCTCAAACCGTACGAGGTCGAGCGAAGTGTTTACCTGCGCAACGACTGAGCATTTGTTGGAGTTATTCGTTTAAGTCCATTGTTTCGGAGTGGCCTGCAGAGAACACCATGAAGACTGAGTCCCTTGTGTCAGAATTTGTGTGTCAAGGACGTCTCCAGAATTTGATAAGGATCCGACTGAACCGGGTGTTCCAGGCCGCTGCTAGATGGCCTGTGCCCTCCGGGAGAACTAGATTCGTCCTGGTGCACATTCACTGCAGCATTGCGTTGCATTGCATGCTTACTTAGATTCCTGTGAGTGCTGGCATGTATGCATGCTACATGGATGTGTCCATGTATGCATGTACGTGCATAGAGTAGGGCCAAAGCAGCCCGTTGAACCGCCTGAGTCCTGTCATCGAGGTATTTGCCATGCTGCACCGCCTTGCCCGGTTGGAGGCTTCGGAAACCCTCTCCACTGGTCCTGATGAAGCTTCAAGTTTATGATCGGAAATATTCTTGGGACAACTAACAAGCAACGACAGCAGGAGTTCCCGGAACAGATGCGTATTTTATGCGATAGTTACGAAGTTGCAACCAAAGTGCCTCCTAGTACAGAGTAGCAGACAGATGCCCAGTGCATGCTGTGTAGCATCTAAGCACCAAAGATCTATGTAAGTGCCAGACTTTGTCGCCAGAACGACGACCATCTGCTGACAGAGCCAGCGGAGGAGATGAGACGGAATCTCGGAGAGTACCGCAGACAGATGACTTCGTGAGTCCGAGGCAGTGCTTTGCAAGCCGATGGCCAAGGATGGCCACAGCGTCCTTTCAGCGTAGTTTCGAAGTCCACAAGATCCTCGAGTCTCCAACTGGCCATTATTGCAAGCTGTGGGGGCTTTTCAGTCTTGCGGGCCACGCGCCCAAAACAGGCAAAAGCCGAAGTTCGGATCGTTTCGCAGTCGTCGGATTCACTCCTCGGTTGTGCCCTTTCAAACCTGCACCACTGGCAACAAGCGCAGTTCACCGTTTCTTTTGCAGTCGCTCTTCTCCAGCCATAGCCAAGATTCCGACGCAGAAGCGTGCTCAGGCGACGAGAACGAGACTCTGAGCCCACCCAGGAACGAAGCAGCGGGGGACCAAAGGCGCCTCCTTGCTCCTCTGCTTCTCTCGAAAAGTTTTGAACAGGAATTCAGTCTTTATTTCATCTTCAACCATAGTATCGCCCAAAGCCATGTTCACATTCTAAGGAGAAGGCCCCTACATACGCAATTGTGGACAAGAGAAGAGAGAAGAATACTGCCATGTTCGGTCGCGCATCCGTGACTGACGCCAATACGCCGCTTTTTCTTGAAGAGTTCCGTTGCCACTGTGGTAACTGAGAGCCAGTGGGATAGTCGAGTAGAGGCAACCTGGTGATTTGCACACATGCACTGGGATCCAAATCAAAGTTGCCTTCTTCGTGTCGAACCTGGACCTAGCAGAACCATGTCGAAGATGTGTGACAGAAGTACGGATGATGATGATGACAACTATGAAGATGGCCAGTATGACCGCGAGGAGTGATGATGTTCAAAATCTATCAGTGCATACGTATTGCCATGACTGCCGATGTTACTAGCTGCTCCTGGTCCTCAAAGCTTGCCACGTCTGTAGCGGAAGCAGAGGTTCACAGCGTAGCTTTCGCGCGAAGCCAGAACTTCAACAGTTTTACGGTTTTACCTGATGAGGTCCTAACAGCCCTACACCCTCCTCCGTTCGCGTGCCTGTTTTCAGGATGCCCCCTGCCAAAGCGCCGGAGTTCTATGGGTTGTACCATGCCGGCTCCTGAGGACAACTCCGGACGGAGTTGTAGCATGCGGCAGGGACCCCCAAGCCCTACCGCACCTGCAGCACCTTGGCAGCCGCAGGGGCTTGAGCGAAGTACCAAGCCTGCTTGTGTCAGTCCATGGAAAGGCACCTCACGGCAGTTTCCGAGTCAAGTTGGTTGCTAGCTCACTCCACATCGCACGTAGATCAGCGATCAAAGCGCTGTCGGAAGTGACAATGTTTCGCACACAACGCGATTGTAGCTTGCTGCTGTTGGTTCGGAAGAAGTGGAGTGATGTAAAGCCAGAAAGCTCCTTTGTAGTGTCTTCGTTGCGAGCGATCGTTGTCGGATTGATTTGACAGTGAGTGCGTTGGCTTCACGTGCCATAGTTGCTCAAGCGACTGAGATTTCCTCATCGGAAGCCTTAGGAAGGCTGCGTTCAGCATCCGGAGCCAACCCAGCAGCATGGTGCATGGCCGCCGAGGAGCAGCCCAGGCTCGCGCCTGGTCTATCCGGCACTTGCTGAAGCCACGCCGCCCGGGAAAGGCCACCCGTGAGCAAAACGGCCATCGCAAGCCACAGTGGGAGGATACCGGCGCTCAGCTGTTTGAGGAGGAGACACCGGTCAAGCTGTGGGTACAGGGGTTTCGGGGGACGAGGGGGAGGGGGAAGAGAGTTGCGGGGATTGCTTTGTCGGGTTACAGGGTCAAATTTTGGGCTGTTACGATGCCTTGGAGGAGTTGGTTCTGGCGGAGAAAGAGGGTGTCATGGAGTTCGAAGAAGAGATCGCTTACGATCTGTGTGTGGGCGACCCTGTGACAGTGGAGAAGTTGGTCGCGGAAGCGGAGCGCAAGGTGAAGCTTGCGCTCGAGGAAGCGGAGATGGCCGCTGCAGAAGCGGAGAGCTGCGAGATGGAGCTGGAAATGCTCCTGAAAGAGTTGGGTCTGAGAGGCTGACAGTGTCCGTCCTAGAGACTGCAAGCTGTCTTCAGGGGCCTTAGGGAGAAGCTTGGCCACAGATCCTACACAAGGCAAGGCATCATGTAAGAAAGCACTGTAACCTTTTCATGTCAAAGTATAAGAAGCGAACACTGCAAGGGTTCGAGAGGGGCCAGATTGACATGGCTTGCTTGAGTCACCAAGACGGACACCAGGTTGAACCACTGCGTGAAATTGGCCTGTCGCCTGAGTTGGGATTTCAGGTTTGCTGTTTTGGATAAGATTCAGATTCAGGACGGTGTAACGTAGGATTCCAAGATTCAGGTTGGTAGCTTCGGTGTATTTACAACTCTGCGACATGCCGCCTACATACTGTGTAATACTATTCCCTTATGGTCCCTCTTCTATGTAAACTTTACCGCACCCCGAAGCCATACTCGGTTCCATAAGTTCGAGGAGCATTTTAAGTAATATTCGATTCATTTAGTGCAAGGGACTAGATTTGTCGGCCATTGGAGTTCTGCAGTTCAAACCCCTATATGTGAAAATACGTCAGATGCATATACGTCGTACATGTGCAAACAGGGTTGGACCCCTGGGCGGAATCCAAGGCCCTGCACGAGCTTGTGAAAGCAAGAAAGTTGCCTTTGGGTATAGTTATGTTTTTGCGAGGGTCCTTCTTCTTGCACGTTTGGTCCGAAGCTTTCTGGAACCCGCAGATGCTTCACTTGCTCTTACGGAGACCCGGCTGCCGGGGCCTAAGTATGAGTATACATGCAGTATACCCATTACAAGTGAGGAAAGCTTGAGCTTGCTCCGAGAAGTCAATCCCACTTTGACCCCGGCAGAGCCATGCGCTAGCGCAGTGTAGCGTACCGCTTCGCGTG
>CAJNDV010028114.1:3778-20572 GCA_905221635.1 Symbiodinium sp. CCMP2456 | reverse complement strand
TCACTATCACCATCACCATCACACCACCATCACCATCACCATCATCACCATCATCACCATCACCATCATCGCCATCATCACCATCATCACCATCATCACCATCACCATCACCATCATCACCATCACCATCACCATCACCATCATCACCATCACTATCACCATCACCATCACACCAACTTGAACTGACTTGCTCCGGATCATTAAGTTCCGTGGTCTGCACAGGGTGTCACTAGCTTCGCCACAAGCACGCTTGGAGGTGTCCAAAGATCAGCTTGAAACCACAGCAGAGAGGCGCGAGAGTTCGTGCTCCACCTTGATGTCAGCTCTTGTTGAGATTTCCGTACCAGTCTGACCTCCATCCCTCGCATCTCCAGGGCAATCTTCCTCTCTGGCTCGAAAGAGAGCGTGGAGAAAGCAGATGCCATGATCCGAGACTTCGTGCAAGAGCGGGCGGGGCTCCCGGCTTGGAGTGCAAGAAGCTCCTAGTCCTAGTCAGCTGATATTTATCAGCTCTAGCATGTTACCGACGAGGCCTTTTGTTTTTGTTGACGGCCCAGGCCTCCAGCTCAAATCTCCAAGGTCCGTCTGAAGCTCCAGAAGTTACAGCAGAAACCCCCATTCCGAGTTCGGCAGACATCTCGAACACGGCTTCCTTCAGCTTGTCACCTCTTCCATGGCTGCGCTCAAGCAACCCGAGGCCGCCAGTCGTGCCAAAGCTCACAGCCGCTCCGCTGCATCAGCAGCAAACTGTTGCGTAGCTCTTTTGTCACCGTCTCAACAATCAGACCTAGACTCTGTTTGCCTTAGTTTAGGGAATTTCGGGGATAGCTTCGCTGTTCTGTTCAGCCGGAAGCCCGACTTTGTGAACGTGGCGGCTCAGGTGGAAAAGGGCACGGAGCACAGGTCCGACGCCTGTTTCAGGTCTACTTTACTGGCTTTGGAGTTGCCATCCAGGGTTCAGGGTTCAGGGTTCAGGGTTTAGGGTTTAGGGTTTAGGGTTTAGGGTTTAGGGTTTAGGGTTTAGGGTTTAGGGCTTTGGAGTTGCCATCCAGGGTTCAGGGTGACAGCTAGTTAGGGAACTGTGATTAGACTAGCAAGTTGGTGACACTTGACTGGGTCAGACAGCCTCTGTTCTGTATGCTTGTTTTTGGCAATCATAGCAGCCGCTCTTGGACTTGTGTCCCGTGAGAAATATTGAATGAACCTCTGGCAGTCCCATGACCCATGAAACAGAACTTTCATGCATGTCTCATGTGCTGCACAAAGCCCGCCTTCAGCTGCAATCCAACCACAAAGATTCTTTTGCAGAGAGTAACAATCCAAAAAGGAAGACCCAGATAAAAGTCCATTCCAGAGCAAGCTCGGCCAAGGGCGAGCCGCGCCCTAGAGGCCTTGGCAGCGACCTTTTCTTTCGCCCTTTTTTCAGGGCTTCAGTCATCAAGAGCCTGTTGGCCGATTTCGGGGCCCATCTGCAAGGGCTGCGGGTGCAGACTCTCACGCGTCTATAGCAGGGTGCGAGGGCGTCAGCAGTTTGAGCTCTGAAGCAGTCAGGCTCCAAGGGACACCGCGCGTGGACCGTTAACTGCCTGGTTGCATACAGGGGTCACTGATGGACTCAAGGTTGACCCTGGCATTAAAGGGGCTGGTGATTTGGACGCCGACCTTGGAGTTGAGAATGCGGGACTTCCTGGAGGTTTCAGCCACCCTTTCATCCGGTTGCACCTGGTCCTCCGGTACTCTCAACCCCTTGTCCTACATGTGGCATCTCTTGCGGTAGCTTCCTGAAGGCAAAGGTGGCAAGAAAGGCAATGCTGCGGCGCCTGGTGGCAAAGGCTCGTGACATCTCTGGCAATTAGCATTGTATAGCATTCTGGAGAGATGTAGCTTTTGACAGCCCAGTTCCAGCTGAAAGCACATGCGTGGCTCCATCGATGCTTGGAAAGATTACACGCATAATGTTGAGGATCGCGGTACAACTGCACGCAGAAAGAACATGTGGTGCCCACCAGGCTTTTCCAGCCTGGAGCCCATGTCGTCCCAAGCTCAATATCGGACGGTTTGACGGTGTCAGTCGTTCAAGCTGCTAGGGTTCGACTTCGTTCGGCGGGCTCGCCTGTATTGTTTGCATCATTTCAGCGTGTCGGCCTAGTGTTCTGACTCGATGCTAGTGTTTCGTCCAAATCTAGCTGGCACTAAGCAAAGCAGCCAGTAAACGCAGTATGCACAAGGCAGTTCACACTCATTGTAAGAGCCAGCTACTGTGGCTGACATTCAAAGACTGGTCGGATGACTGGCCAAGTCTTGGCCGCAAAATCATACTGTGGCAGAGACCTCCCTGCTTCATTGGTGGGCCATAAATCCTAATAACCGCATTCCTAAACCTTGTTCGAGCTGCTTGGGGTATCGTAGAGGGTCTGAATCAATCAATACAAGCAAACAGAATCCCCGATCCCCTTTGAGTCTCCACGCTTACACCATAACATCCCCCGACCCTTGTTCCACTGAAACTAAGTCCGCTATGCCACACCTTAGCCGATTGAGCTCAGCTCCCCATTTGGCCGAGGATTCCGCTCTCCTCCGACAGGTGGCCGAACTTCCAGCTTTGACCTGCGCCGAAAAACAGGGTTTAGGGTTTAGGGTTTATAGGGTTTAGGATTCCTAAAAACAGACTTTGCAACAGGGCTGAGTTGTTAATCATAGATCAAATAGTAATAACAGCAAGCAGTGCGATATCGTTCTCATCAAGTTGCTGTGCGCTGTACCTGTTATAAATCATGGCCTTGAGACAATGCGCCCGCGGCCGGATGGGCTTGCAGTGGGCTCGAGTCTTGCACTAGTCTACGCAAGCGAATCAAGACCCTTGCTTGTTACATTTCTAGTACGGGCCATGCTTGCAGTGTCCGCAGTTTCCAGTCAGCAACGTCCCATCAATTGCTGCCTCAAGAGGTCTTGCAGCATCATACTGGCCATGCAGCCGACAGCATGCGACAGCTGACTGCAAGCGTCAGCTTGATGGATGACGGCTGCTCGAGCGCGTCTGGGACCAAGTTGAACTGTCTTCTCCAGCTCTTTCTGAAAGAGGGAGGCCGAGGCGCCTTGCAGCATGGCCTTCAGTCTTCTGTGAGCGTCCGGTGTCAGGACGGATTGCATGGCGCTGTTTTTCAGGCGGCACAGCCGTGCTGGGCGTAGGCCGGGAGCTCCTTGCATCTGACGGAAATACGGCTCAGTTCGTGGGTGCAATATGGGCGGCTGCACTACAAGGAGCCCTTGAAGGGCGCACGATCCCTTAACTTGCATCCACATTGGTGCTTTTTTGCACCCCGCTTCCAAGCGAAGTGCAGGCCTGGCTGTCCGGGAGCTGCAAGACACCTTCTTCCAGGCCTGCGTGCACCCCGCCTTCGGCATGCCAGTCTTGCACCACCGTGCACGATACTTGCATGGGTGTATGGTCTAGTTTAACATGACTGCCTTGCGCTTCCAGGCACGTGCGTTGTGTGGCGTCGAAGGCTAGGTAACCGGGTTGTCTTATGGATCATTGCACCAGGAGGTGCAAGTCGACGACAGAGCCCAGTGCAGAGCTCAGCAACTATCACGCAGTCGTAGCATCGTTTTCGAGAAAGCTAATCGTTGTGATGTTGCATGCCTTCGCTGGTATTCGATCACCTCATCATGGTAGTGTTTCGCTCGTCAGATTGTGGGAGTTCTAACACATGGGTTTATTTCGAGTTGTTATCCCGATAAGAACTGCTTGCAAGTGGTTTGTCCTATTGTGTTGTCAGCATATTGTACCATGGTGCAGTGTAGTACTGTAACCTTGCGATGCGCCACGCAGCGTTCTGGTGCAAGAACGTGCTCCGGCTTCAAGTTCTCGTCACTCCATTGGCACGCAAACCCGTATGTTATTTTGCTTGACACATCCCTTTTTCTGGGCTACATTGCGGGCGGCCTATTGTGGGGATATGACGGTAACATGACAGGTAGGTTTATCGTGGCGATGTGCTGCCATGTTGTCCTGGTGTGATATCACGTTGAAGACAAACGGTAACACTTTTGTTGTATGTCTGTCATGTGTCATGGGTATTGCTATCATGACCAGGGGGCCAGTGTTCTTCCTATTTCCACTGTTGCTATTGACTTGTCTATTCTTTTACCAGTTACATAGCACACGCAGCTTCCGCAAGGACTAGGCAGAGCTCAGGCGTGACTTGCAGTAAGCCGCACCGAAGTCCAAATCCCCCCGGTTCTAGCCCGTATCGAAGCCCTCTTAACTCCTCAAGCCTTAACCTCAAGTTCTTTATGCTCCAAGGGTTTAGGGTTTAGGGGCCTTAAAGCAAGGTTAATTATTCTCCAAGGGTGGTCATGTGAACTGAAAAGAGCCGAGCCCCTTCGGAAGCCCAGGCTGCTACTGGGACTTGACCAGGGCCTTTTGAGGGCCAGACGGGCCGGGCGCTGAAAGGGTGGGACGCGACCCATGGGGGCTAAGGGTTTGGGTAGTAGGACTAACTTAGTAGGGTGTTGACTGAGGATGTCTTTAGGTTTAGGGTTCTGTCGGAGCTGTTCTAATTCTGGCTGCGTATTCTCAGATATGCAATCTTTTCTGAACGAAGGAACGTGAAAAGAAGCTCCGCGACATTATGGCTTCGGCAGACAAGTGCTGTCCCCAGCTTGCTGCCATGTCAGGCCGTGCGAAAATTTTCCGAAACCCTAAACCCCAAAGAGCTCTCCTTCTTGAGGCGGGCGCGCGCTGTCGTGGCCACAGGCCGTGCTGCCATGATTCAGCTGCCGAGTGCTCCAAGCCTTTATAAGTAGCACCTGTAGGTGTCACAGTCTCTAGGTACTCTAGTTATGGCATTCCCCTTGTATATTGTAGGTTAGATTCATTGTATAGTACATGCGTACATGCATGTTACATTTCTACACATGCCTCTGTCTTGGGTCCTGCAGTTGGCTTCTGCGGTCGAGTGAAAGCCAGTTTCTGGCAGCTGGCGACGGGGACTCTGCCCAAGCACTGCTGAAGCTCCGTGCGCAGCTGGTAGAAGAGGCGACGGGCCCAGGGCAAGAAGTGTTGCTGACTTGGTGTTATGCCCAGTGAGCTTGGATAGACAAGGTCCGGGTCATATGCTGAGCAGAAGAAGTTGGCAAGTGACGGGTGTGTCTGCGCTTTCACTCCACGTACGGCCAGGTCTGACTAGCGACTAGCTGTGACATTTTTGCCGCTGACATTTAATGATGAAGTTGCTTTCGACGTTACATTCCGGGCTAGAAAACAGGGCAAATCTGCCTTCTGGTGGGCTTCGCAAGGCGCATCGCGTGATGTACCCTTCACTCACCCGCGAGGAGGTCGATCAGAGGTGGACGCCTGAGGACAACCTCGGGTCGAAGCCCCGTGTTCACGATGTACCCGAGTCTAAACCGGATTGAGCGACAGACAGTATCGTCCACCTTTCGTAGTATTGTTTGCGCATGTGTGCACGGATACGGATTGTGTAGCTCTGGCCAGTGCTTGGTAACCGTGAAGTTCGAAGCTGTCAAGCCACGGCCAAGGCGCCGGACATTCGGGAACGTGAAGTGGACAGAGGCCAGTGACAAGACTTCGTAACATTCTGAAACTTGTACAGAACATGATAAGGCTACAAAGAACCCTCTTAACTTTCATGATGGCTCCATGCCCCACTATATGGTTTGCCCGATGGTTTTCTTCAGCTCCCTCCAGACTCAAGACACAACTAGGTGTCGATGATGCCAAGGAGTGTATCTCAAGAGGAGCTCTGAGGTCCGGTAAAGTTACCATTATATTCGAAAGCTCTGGTTCAGAGACGAGTCGAAAAACCGTGTCCCATACTATTAGTTATATATATATATATATACTAGAGTTTCCTATAATTATAATATACCCGAGCATACTGTAGTATGCAAATACATGGTACCACGTACTATAAGAGACTGGAGTATAAACAATAGTGAGCCCTGAGCTGAGCAGGCCGCCCTGCAGCTGGTGGAGCGCTTCTCGCCTTTGGTGGAGGCCCGGGGAGAAGTTGAGCGTGGCTTTCAGAGGGGTTTAGGGTGTAGGGTTTAGTAAGACTTCTCGCCGCCACCTAGGGCTGTAAGCTGTGGGGAGGTAAGGTGAACAGAGCTGAGTCTCTGACATTACGACCGGTGGCCTCATCGAAAGGTTCCACGGAGTGGCAATGTAGATCTACTCTACTCTTACATCCCTAAACCCTCTACTAAACCCTAAACCCTGTACTAACCCTAAACCCTAAACCATATACTCCACAGTCGGGTTGTCCTCTGAGGTTGGCGCTGGCGAAGGGCAATGGCAGTCTGAACTCCGCCGGCGAGGAGCAGATGCCGGGCCCCTCAGTCACTGCCAAAATACGACACCCAAGGAGCAATCACAAAAGTCCTTTGTGGAAGAAGAAGGGGCCATAGAAAAAACAGAAAAGGGAGGAGACAAAATACCTTGACGTAGGGACACCCTCCCCCCAAAAAAAGCCTGCAGCCCCAGCCCGCACAACCCTTTGTGGCAGAGGTCACAGCCTTCGACGACCACTCGAGCCCGAGTCGCTTCGGGGAGAAAGCCACGAGCTCACGGCGAGCTGGGCGGGTTTTCGGGGCGATGTGGGACGGAGGGGAAAGTGCGGCGGCGCGTGAAAGATCTATCGGGAGCTTCTTAGTCACCCTTTCAGGTTTGGTAGTTATGAATGTTGGAGCTCTTTTGGGTTTCTAGGGTATGACTTCATGCGGCTGATGCCTGCCTTGAATTCTCATGGCAAGCTCGGGGCAGGCGTCAGCCGGGGTTTTTCTGCATCAGGTTCTGGCACCTTCGAGTTCGGAGGATCGCTCACAGGGAGTTTGCTTACAGTCAGTGGTTTCGGAGTGATGGACACAGAAACGCCATTAAGAATTCTTCGTGTTCTGCCGCAGGCTCGCCGTCAGTGGTGCACATGTGCAGCAGGCAGATGCGCAGGACAGAACTTTGCACACGCACACACAAGACCTTCATGCTGGTTTAGGCCTGTACTGTTCAGCCACATCGAGCCTCCGCAATGCGTGATCTGGGTGGTGCAAGATGGTGCCCAGACCATTTGCCCGAGCCAACAAGCATGTTTTGCACACGAGCTGAGTCGAGCTGCCGCCTAGCACCAGCCGAAAGCGTGGGCTCGCTTCGGGATACTCCGTCAGTCTGCATCAGGTGAAGTCTGCAAACGGCCGTGGTGAGGCTCAACCTAACACTCCCAAGCCCAAGAAACTCACTCGCTAGCCAAGGCTGCGCCTCTTCCGCCCCCTGTAGTTCAATTTCAATCCTCCATCGATTCATTTTGTGTCTGCCATTGGCATTATCATGTCGGGACCACCAGCCTCAACTCCCAATTATCTGGCATTTGGTCGCCTAGCTATCATGTGCTTGGATTTTCATCACTGCGTCACTACACTCAACGGACGCTGTTCCGTTTGTTGCTGATACTCTTCCTCGCACCCGAATTGCGCTTCGATTCGTATTCCGTTCTGTATTCGGAGTACAAGTCCGCGTCGCGGCTGTGGCACTGGCAGCGACAATAGGGCTGCAGATAGAAGTGCTGCTGTAGCCAATGCCGTAGTACCTTGGCTGACCCTGCTTACGAAAAGTTTCCAGTAGTAGTGCTACAAGTGCTGCTGCTGCTGCTGCTGCTGCTGCTCCCTTTTCCTCCTACTGCTACTACTGCTGCTGCTACTGCTGCTACTGCGACGGTGGTGGCTACTACTTACTGCTTCTGCTGCGACGTCCAGGAGGCCCTGCGTCGGAGTCGCGGCCGGACGCTGCTGCTGGTCTATCCGCCACCCGGGCCTATGGCAATGAGGCAGGGCATTGCCTTTTAGTAAAGCTTTCTCGCTGCACAGAGAACCGTGATGGATATGGAATGTGTGCCATGGAGAATGCAAAGCAGTGCATCGAACCCTTGCTTGCCAGGTGTCTAGCCAGCTACACTGGAGATGTTCTACTCTACGTAGGGGAAGGCCTGGTGTGATCCGTTTTTGGCAACTCTGCCCTAAACCCAAAGCCTCCGCCGTACGGGTTACTGGATTTCGGACTTCCGGATGCGAAGCCACAGCCAAGGACCTGAACATTGAACATGATGAAACCAGTAGGTCTCTTGGACGGTGTATGCCAGCATCGTGATGCGTCATCCTCAACCTCCCTAACAAAAGACCCGGAATCCGCGATCATGTTGTGGTCGTTATGTTCCGTAGCGGTATTTGCCTCTAGGCTGACCTGTGCTCCGGTCAGGAGCCTGTGGAGTGATTTCGGATGCAAGAGTAGTAGGCGCTGTAATCCTTACCCCTGTGGTAGGTCTGGTAATGCTGGCATAGATATCGCACATCTAGCGACCACGATCACAGTAATGTGGGCAGAGAAGATCTACTGCTCGTGCTTTGTGATTTGGTCTCTTGACTTGGAGTCTAAGACTTTTGTCTGCGGAGACAGCGGTATTTTGCGTCGAAGCAATACAGTGTCATTGGAGCCCATCCTGCATGAAATCATACATGTGCTGGTCACCTACCACTGTCTCTCTTGCATTGTTCCTGGGTCACGAACTATTTAGGATTTAGAGTGGGGACCGAAACCTTGGACAGGACGTGGTGGAGTGAATGCTGACGGTGCTTTCTTCGATGCACTCAGCGTGGGGTGGACGCTTGAGGACTTTTCCCTGGGGCCTTAGATGACGCGACACTAAGCTATCTCAGCAGTCCATTCTACTGTAGTTATGTGATCTTAAATTCGATGAAGTTCGGTTGTCTTGAGCTTTGCCAAGGACCTTCTTATGTTGTTTTCTGAGCTTCCTGGACCCGGATTCCTCAAAGGAGACCATCGAGCTGGACACTCTGCCTGGGTAGGGCTCTCAGAACCCTCGGCCGTGGATGATCCGTAGCATGTTCATCATGTAGCGAATGTAGGGTCAGAGCGCGTCCATCGTGATATCAGAAGTTGTGGATTTGCATGCTGCAGAATAGGATCAGCTCATACAATGACATCATCTCTAAATTCTGTGAAAAGAAGTTTCCTGCAATTTTAGGGGGAGACCAATGCTCCTCCAACGTCTCGAAGCACCCAGGAGCTACGAAAAGCTCTACCTCTTGCGGCGCTCGGCTGGCTGAGTGCTCCCTGCTGTGCCTGCACAAATGCGCAAGAAGCGGCATGTACATAAATGCAGTGGCAGGCAGCGCAGGCCTGCTGAAAAAGCTGCAGTCCAGGTTCTCGCGGTGTTGTGCTGGATTTTCTTTCGATATGTTGGAAGCTAGTCGATCCCAGTAGACATTGATGCCACGGCGATGTGGCTGGAATGAATTGTGGAGCCCGTGCCGCTGAACATGTTGTGAAACTCCAATTGCCAGTGCTGCTATGGGCGTGTTGAATCCGACGACGGACACCGGTATTTGGAAGGGCCTCCCTCCCCTCCCTCCTAGTTACACATACGTTGACATATACACAGTTTCCTGCGTTGCATATATACATTCATACGTGCAATACCTGCATACGTGAAAGCATTGATGAACACCGCATGTCTGATTAGCATGCGCTGTACAGCTTCTTGCTTGCATAGCCGCACAGTCAGTAAGGAAACCGAACAGTGGCACCAACTCTCGAAATTGCGAGGTGCCAACAGCATCCAACAGCAGTCTGCTCAAGTAATGTTACACCTACATACGGAAGCACACAGAAGCACATGCGTTTGCACACCTGCATGGAAATGTAAAAAGTGCAAGCATATTTACATACTTCCATGCATCCGTCCAGGCGTACATACTCATACAGGTGTGCATGCACTATGCGCATGCGAAAACACGTGCACATACGACTGTCTCTGTGCGTGTGTGTGCACCTCGCCGCCTGCCAAAGGTACGTGCAGGCGAAGAGCGAGACGTGGGTACATCTGCAAGTTGATGGTTTTGCGTATGTTACGCATGCTACATCTCGCCATCTGAGCTGCTTCTAGAGGGGTTTGCCGGCCCAGTGCATGCCACGATGCCGCATTGAAAGCCTGTAGCCGATACAGCGTGTAAAGTCTGCTCGGTCGACCTTGATACAACACTGACATCTCCCGAAAGTACCACTCCACGAGCTGCATCGCAGTGAGATTCCTAGACAGCGACGCGATGGCAGAGCGCAGCATGGTCCCACTATGCTAGTCTTGAGCCGAGCAAACTCAAAACAGCTTCTATTGCCGGGATGTTTGCGCTTCGGTGGGGTCTTCAGGCAGAAGTGCCGTTGCTTCCTGCTGAGGCCTACAAATATGCGGGCTCCAATGTCGCCTGACTGGCAGAGGCGAGTATGCCATGTCAGAGGAATTTCTCCATGCACTTCCCCAATACCGAAGACCCCGGGTTGGATGTTGAAGCTTCAAGCGTTCACGTGCACTTTCTGAAGGAGCCATGTGGCGGAGAGCCTGTTTAGCGGTGAGCTCCGCCTTTTTGACGGTGGCCGGGGGCGGCAAGTCCTGCATTTCGGATTTGTGGCGGAGAAGCGGGGTCACATTGGAAGTGATCGCATAGCTGTGCAGGCTTGAGGTAGACAGTCACGCATAAGATCGCATAAGAGGAAATCTGTTAAGCAATTCGAAAACAGTGTTACAATCGGTGTTACGGTGTAAGTCATGATTGTTGTTACTTTTTGCCAGTAGACAGTAGAGCTGACAAGCAGTGACTACAATTGATGCGAAGTCCCGTGAAGACTTCGACACACGTAAGAGCTCAAGCATGCCTTGACACCCGAAGTGCGGTGTAGTCTTGATGCTGATCATGGTAAGTACTATCAATCTGACGTTCTAGCTTGTAATATTTCCATGTCAGAGTCGAGCCGATGATGATTTGCGGAATTGTTGCAAGCCGCAACCGTACCACCGATATCTTCACTTACCCTTCTTTGCAATGATGCCGAAGAGCATCGCCACCATCACGGCCGCCAGCACATGCACCTAAGTGCTTCTGTTTCCACATACTTCGCCTCGCAGCTCTCACCGCTGGCGTAGCCAGGTACCAGCCCCACCAAAGTGGCGGTAGCCTTGGACAACGTTCGCGCCCCATTCCGCTTGCCCTGAAGCTTCGATTCCCAGGCTCCCTGAGGCTTCAGCACTTGCTGGGCTGTTGGCTTCTTTGTAGATATTGGACCTACACGGTCCTTATAGGAGAAGGAGCTGAAGTTTTGTGGATGATTCCTTTGGGCTGGAGGTGGCTGCGACCTTAGAGAAAGACCTCGAGGAAGAGCGCAGGGAACGCAAGGAGCAGGCCGGTCGTGAGGGCTCCGGGCAAGCAACTTCTTTTTGCCGGTTTTCGACCCGAAGTGTAGCGATCACGTCCGCGCACTGTAGCTAGCCTGCCGGGGCATTGTGGCATAAGGATTCGACACACGATACCTTGCTGCGACGCGGTGAGATCTCACGGAATCTTGCTGCATGCGGCCGCATCCAGCCATGTGGAGGTGGGCTTTCTGAACCGGATCTGCCTGAAGGAGCGGGAGCTTCTGATAGGCCCGACCCGGAAGACGGAAGGAACGACATGAGAGAGAGAGGTGAAGGTCCCCACGTGACCGGACGTGACTTGGGCCTGGCAGGTCGGGCAGAAGCCTTCCAGAGGCAACTGGCCGAGGTGCTCGGCCCGGGAGCCTTTGTTGCTTCAGCGCGTCCGCCCGATAGCGCCCTGCGCATGAGGCTCAGGAGCTCTGGGAGAAGGAAAGAGTCGGAGCCTTGCAGCCTTGCCCTTCTTCTCTTTCAGGTATGAGCTATACTGTCGAGTGCCGGTCTTGCTAATTTCTCCCCGAACCCAAACCGCTTGAACCCCAAGGCTTTTGCCCTGCAATATCCCGAAGATGTTCCTTGAGGTCCTCTTCCAGGATCGTCTCGCCGCTTCCGAAGCCGTGGCTGGAGCTCAACCCGAGCTCCGGGCACTCAGGCCAGGCTTTGTCGAGAGTCGGTTTGGGGTTTAGGGATGCCGTGGATGGAGATGTAGCGTAGAGATCCGGTCATATACACATACACATTAGCTCTAGTCTCTCCTGTCGCTCTCCCTCTCTCTCTGTCTCTCGCTCGCTCGCTGTCTTTCTCTTGACGGATAGATGAACAGAAAGGGGTAGATTTGCATCTACCAAGCCTGCAGCCCGAAACGGGAGGCTCGAGCTCGACGGCTCCAAGAAGGAGTCAGCTCTCATGCGAGCCGAGATGAAGGAGTCCCAAACCCCTAACAGGCCTAAACCCTATAAACCTAGACCCTTAATGAGCACTTAAGCCCAAAGCCCCGCTTGATTGGTTGCTCCAAAGATCCTTCACGAGTTTCTTACGCAACCGCAGAACCAACAGTTTCTTGTTCTCTCAAACTCAACCCGTGACCCGCATCCTGGAGCCCTAAACTCCCAAACTCCGAGCACTGCAGCCGTTCCGAAGGCTAAAGCCACATACTCCCTCCCTGCCCCCGCCACCCCTCTCACAAAAAAAGCTTGCAGGAGCTTAAGGAAGAGCTGCGGGTTTGCCAAGCCCAGCGCGACGCGGCGGTCTCGTCCTTTCAGGAGGTCCGGCCGGGCTTTTGGCAGTGCCATCTGATCAGTACGTATGACGGCTTAAGGGTTTCAGGATTAGGGGCTAATTTAGCTGGGGTTGAGGGTTTAGGGTTGTAGGTGCTTAAGGTGGGTTTCGGGATGTAGGCTTAGGATCCAGCTCTCTTGAGGATGAGCTCCGTCTTCGGAACATAGGCTGAGAGGCCCCAAAATGTGCTGTGCGGCGCCATCTGTATGCCTCAGGTCTCGGCTCCTACCCTTCCATCCCGCTCCTCAAGCCTCCCGGGTTGCGGTGGACTTTACTAAAGTACAGTGTGCACAATATAGTACAGTGTGTAGTCTAGCATAGTGTAGTAATTAGAGTAGAGTAGTAGAGTTTAGTATAGTATGCTATACAGCGAAGGAGAAGATTCGCAGCCGCCAGGTGCAGGCGAGGCAGTTCTCACGCGAGGCGGAGGACACCCGGACCTCCGAGCCGAGAGGAAAGAGAGACCGTTGCCAGCCACGACACTATTTTGTTGTGTTATGTTGTGCTATGTTAGGCTATGCTATGCTATGCTATGTTATGTTACGTTATGTTATGTTACGTTACGTTATGTTATGTTATGTTGTGTTACGTTATGTTATGTTATGTTATGTTACGTTATGTTATGTTATGCTATGCTATGCTATGCTATGCTATGCTGTGCTATGCTATGCTATGTTATGTTATGTTATGTTACGTTACGTTACGTTATGTTATGTTATGTTACGTTATGTTATGTTATGTTATGTTACGTTATGTTATGTTATGCTATGCTATGCTATGCTATGCTGTGCTATGCTATGCTATGCTATGCTATGCTATGCTGTGCTATGCTATGCTATGCTATGCTGTGCTATGCTATGCTGTGCTATGCTATGTTATGTTATGTTATGTTATGTTATGTTATGTTACGTTATGTTATGTTATGTTATGTTATGTTATGTTATGTTATGTTATGTTATGTTATGTTATGTTATGTTATGTTACTGGTATGATACTGTATCTTACCACGCTGTATTGTGTTGTGTCATGTTATAATGCATTAACTACACTACAATATATTATATAATGCGACATTGTGTTTGACGTGAGGAGGAACTGTCAATTACACTACACCTGTCGTCCGAGCCGAGCTTTTCTTCTGGAGCACGCAGCAACGCCGCACATGGCGTGTGCATGAGCACATGCGGCGTCATAACCATCAACGTTACCGTCGGCATCATCACCATCGCTGTCGTCGTCAGGATCATCAGCATGCGCATCAGCATCACTGTCAGCATCTGCATCCACATCCTCCTCCTCCATCCTCCTCTTAATCATCATCGTCATCATACTACCATCGGCTTGCCGCCGCGTATCGGACGCGTAGTGGCGCGTGCTGGTCGTGCCATACACCGATGTGCCGCAATCAGTTCAGCTATTGATTCAGGGCAGGTGTTGCATCTGTCATCCGCCAAGAGCTTTGGGGTAGTTGCAAGTGGAGCGGAGTATGGGCAGGCCACCAATCGTCTGCGGAGCGAGTATGCCGAGCAGCGGCAGGTGCGCACTGAGTCGTTGACCTGCAAACCACATTGTGCGAGTGCAAGCATGTATTTGGGCGATGTTTGCAGGTACAGTAGCACGTGTACATCAGATTCATGCTTGTGTGTATATAGACATGTGTATACCTATATATCTATCTATCTACCCATCGAAATAAATAACGAAATATGACTTAATATGTATATATGTATACATACATTTGTTGATTCCTTCATTTGTATTCGATGTACATGCACACTAGGTATGTATACACGCATACATGCTCACAGACAGGAAGGTATGTACTGCCTGTATGAATGAGTTTATGCATGTGTTTGTGGCGCACTTAGTACATACTCGTAGTTTCAACTGGCAATGCCGAGGTGTTTCTTGAAGAGGCATCTGTTGAAGTGCAGCTCTCAGCACTCCTTGCACTGAGTATTGATGGTAATACTCGATGAGAAGAATGCTGGCAGAATCTCAACAGTAGAATGACTCATTCAGATGACTGGCGAATACGTCGTGGCAATAGGCTTCGTCGTGGTAGTTGGCCTCGTAGCAACAGCAGCAACAGCAGCAACAGCAGAAGCAGTGGTGCACAATATGAGCAGTAGGTGCGGCAGCTAGAGGCCATGCAGGCCATGTTGTGGCACTTGCAGCTGCGTTGTTCAGGTCAGTTGCTTTCGCAGCGGCAGGGAAAAAGTCCCAATCTATTCAGCTTCTTTCTGCGCCGAGAAAAGCCACAGAGACTGACTGATGTGACTAATCCTTGTGCCAAGGTGGCTGCGCTGCGGCAGCAACTCCAGACTCTGAAGCACGGCACCTGGTTCACTCAACAGAGGCAATCTTTAGTGGCGCCCATCACTCCCCCAAGCCGCCCAAGACTTCCTGATTTCGAAAAGCGGATTGTCGACTGCTTAGCCTGGAGCCGATGAGGCAGGAGAAGGACCATGCTGCAGCAGAACTTCAGAAGGCGCCCAGCGGACTCTTCTCCTGAACTGGCTGCACTTGCTTTATGGTGATTCAGCAGGTTGGTATAATATATATATATATATGTATGTATATATATATATATATCTAGGTCTAGGTGACCGTGCAGCCCTGCGAAGCCGTGCAGAGGCGCGCCAAAGCGAGGAGGAGCTGGCGGCCACGCTGAGGCAATGCCCAAAATAATCTAAGGGCTTTAGGAGGGACCCTTAATAGGGACCCTTGCAGATTTTTGGGGTTAACATGGAGGCCACTTCGCTGTATACGGGGTATATAATCACTAAACGATATTTGCCTGGCCGCTTGCAGGAGGTAGAGGCTCAGAAACTACGCCTGCTGTTGGCATCCAGTAATTTTGAGACCTAACTTGCTTCAGCCTCGTGGCCAATGCAGCTGTGAGGCAGGAGAGCGAGGAGGAGAACCAGAGTGCGCTGATGAGGGCCATTTGGCAACTGCAGGCCAGCAATCCTACTCTTGCTGGTGAGATTATAACTGCTAGTTCTTGTTGCTATCGTTGCTGTTGTCACGGCAGCTCTAGGTATTGCGAAGAAACTTGCAGAGAGATCAAAGCAACGGCAGAAACAGATACTGCACAGCGGCAACCCTAACTGGGTGGGACGAGAATCATGCAAACCTCATTGCTATGAGATCTCCAAAAGAAATTTTGAGCCTATCAATTTGAAGAGAGTCTTTTGGAATCCTCCCACAAGAAGAAGATGCGAAGATCCCAGCTGCTGGGATGAAGGTGGCGGACGACTGCGTGGTGTCCTTGCAGGGCCGCTTGCAGGAGGTTTCTGTGCGGGTAGCAAGAAGACATAACTACCGCACCGATGCAAACACGCTGGTCATCCTACTGGTTGTGATGAGTGTCGCACTGACTGGAAGGGGAGTGACTGGGATCAAGTGGAAACAGTAGTTACCATGTTAGCAGTAGCCGTAGGAGACGTATTCCCATTACCAATAGAAGCTGATAGAAGCTGCTTGTGAGCAGCATTCCTGCCCCAGTGGCAACAAAGGCAGTGCCAATGACATTGCTGATGAAAGGCTAGCAAGTAGCGCCTGGAATCTCGAGTCGTGTTTCCAGCAGAAGAACAAGACTACGAAACCATACACACCCCCGTCGTATACCGTATGCATATACATAACCATGCACATATACAGGCTTACATGCACAAATGCGTACATATATATATATATACACATGTGCAATAGGTATATACACGCATATACACACACATGCCACTATCATTTTACTCATATATCTGTCTTCCTGCACCCTTTTCCTCTTGGTCCAGACATCACGAGCGCAGCAATGATACAAACGAGGAGCTGAATATAATGCCACACAACACTCGACACGGCCGCACAAAATGCTAGCATTTATGAGCAGCCATATCCAAAGCAACTCCAGCAGCCACTGCAGCAGCCATAGCCGGTGCCGTTTCCGCCAGGAGTCTGAGAACTACACCGCCTTCCACTGCGAGTTGCGTCCTGAGCTACACACACGCTCGGTCATAGTCATTTTCATACATACATACATACATACATACATACATACATACATACATACGAACATACATACATACATACATACATACATACATACGTACGTACGTACATACGTACATACGTACATACGTACATACGTACATATGTACATACATACATTCGTTCATACATACATTATATAAACCAATATTATATATTAATATATCCTATATGTATATGCATATAT
>CAJNDV010028113.1:11360-158702 GCA_905221635.1 Symbiodinium sp. CCMP2456 | reverse complement strand
TGGTTCCGCTGCATCACGTGCACCACCTGCAGCGCCATTGTCAGATGTGGACATTGGATTTGACTGGGTATTTGTACCCCGATTCGGTCCTGACGACCTTGACTTTCTGACATTGCTGAAAGAGAGAGAGAAACCGGGTCATAAGTGCAATGCGTGATGCGTCATGATGCCATTTTCGAATTTTGACTAAATATTTTTCGATTGTCAAGCATCGTAAAGCCACGTCGTATGTTATTCAAAACATGTAAGACACTTTCAACAACACCAACGACTAAGACACCACCAAGAGAGTACCAGGAGACCACCCAGGCATCCCCAAAAGAAAAAGAATTGATGATGGAGACCACGACCAAGAGATTAGCTCAACAGGCACCCAACTTCCAATTCTCGAATTCTATGCACCCATTATTGATACTCAGAGAATCCAACTCTCTTTTGTCAATAAATCGAATATTAGATCAATTATTCTCGACACTTCTATATATTATATTTATTAAAGAAAGTATATTATTTCAAGGTTATATTTTTATTGAAAAAAATATAATTAATTTCTTGATATTGTGAGCTATTTAATTATATTATTTAATCATAGTATGAATCTTTATCTATTTTTGATATTTATTATATCTCTTAAATAGATTTCTTGATTTCTTTCGATTATGATAATATGTTCTAATTTTAATATCAAAAATTTCATATTGAACTTAGAAGTTTTTTAAATTATATATATTGATTATAATAAATAAGTTTGTATATTTATAGTTTCGATATTATATTCTAGTTCCGTCGATAAATCTAAAATTCTATATTTCTTGATATATAATTCGAAAATATAAAATAGGAATTGGGAATATTAGTTAGCGTGGAAGAGCAGTAGCCTGATCAGGAATGACCGAGGCATAAATCGTACTGACGACCTTGTGGCTGAAGCGAGCGCAGACAAGTCCGAGCTCATTGCTTTCATGATATTGCGTTATCATTTCATATTGGTAGCGGAGCCTTTGAGCTCGCTTCCAGGGGCCTTTGTAGTCACTTACTAAATAAGCCTGAGGTAGTTCTTATTTTGGAGCGTAAGTCCTCCCCTTGTCTGGCGCCATGCCGTTACTGGAAGGTAACTAAATTTATGGAGATTTCTTCTGAGAGCGAATTAATTGAGGGAAAGTACGGTATCCCGCGCTACGATGGCAACGTTCACCAGCTCGAAGAGTACACGTACCGGCTGAAGTTACACGAGATGAAGGAGAGCGGGATGGAAGTAAGCGAGCTTATAAAGCTCGGCCCACTAGGCATACGCCTGGTGGAGGGCTTGAGAGGGCCGCTTTACATACGGTGTATGTCCTCAGGAGAAGGACATGCTGGTCTCTACTCCAAGATCTCGACGGGGCCATCCGGTTACCTGAGGAGATGCTAGCTGAACAAGTGCTGCAAAACAGCAAGCTGAGCGACGACCAGGTCCTTATAATAAGAACGGTGGTGGGCAAAAACCTCAGAGTGGCCGCCGTCTGCGAAGACTTGGTGGCACAGCACAGCGGCATCCATAACAAGGAGTGCCGAGGTGGTTTCCCACCCAAGGGCAAAAGCTATGGTGGCAAGGGCCCCTTCCGGAACTACCCCAAAGGCAAGGGCTATGGCTACCACGCGGAGCTGCCTGAGGATGGCGACACCTACGGCTATCCCGACGAGGCCTATCACGCCTGGGACGCCTACAGCCAGAGCCTTGGCGGCTTCGAGGACGAGGTGGCTGCCTACTACCAGGGTGCGACCCAGGATTATGACTATGTCGAGGAGGACGAGGCGATTCACAACGCCTTTGCGGCCCTGGTCCAGGACGGCTTTGACGAGAACCAGGACCCGGAGGCGGCGGAGTATGTGGCGGAGCTTTTGCAAGCAGAGGGCGAAGCCTATATGGTTCGCCAGCAGGCAGCCCAGCGAGGATATTCCGGGTTTCAGGGCAAAAAGTATGAGTTCCGCGGGGAGATGAGCATTGAGGAGAGGCGGGCTCGCATCAGCTCTCTCAAGGAGAGAACCACATGCAAACGATGCGGCCAGAGAGGGCACTGGGCCAACGACGCCTCCTGCCCCAAGGGCTCTGGAAAGGGGAAATGCCAAAAAGGGTTAGCCTCGAAACCGCGGGAACCACGACTACAGCCAGCAAGGGCAAGAGCAAGTCCAAGGATGGCTCGGCAAGGCCGCGCCCAGTCTACTTTGCCATCTCCGAGCCTGTTCCTGCGGCCCCGGCGGCGATGATGGCAGAGCGCCCCAACTACAACCGAGTGCCGCCGCCGTCTTCTTTGGACACCGAGCCAGGACCGCCTCGGACGCGATCCTCTCTGGATGGGGTGGCGCCACCTGCCACTCTTTCGTCTTTGTTGGCTTGGTCTGGCGGCCGGCCAAGGCAAGCCGAGGACAAGAAGGACAACAAGGACTCCGGGATCAAGACCGCTAACCCCTCAGCACTTCCCCGCGCAAGCTCGGCAATGGTTGCTGTGGATCGGGCAGCCCTGGCTGAGGTCCCAAGCGGGGCCCCGTTTTCAGGCCGGCTTGTTGACGGTGTGGACATGGACCAGGATATGCTGATCCGGGTCCTTCGCGCTAACAGCGACGTGGTGCTGGACCAGATGATTGCGGAGGCCCGGACCATGGATACGGCCGATAACGAAGGACAGCTCCTTATTACTCAGGGCCCCATGGAGGAGCCTAGGGAGCCTTCCGAAGGAGCCTCTCCCTCGGAGTCTTGAATGGAAGCTGTTCCCGAGGCGGTCGAGTCTGCGGAGCCGGCCGCGAACATCATCGAGGACACCCGCGACGAGAAGGATGTCAAGGATGACGCGGTCCCAGCCCCAAGGTGCTTGCACGAGAGGACGACGACTAAGGGCACCAAGCGCTACTACTTCATTCGAAGCTGCCTGGACTGCAAGATGGTCCTCGAGCGCACCCAGAAGGCACAGTCGGAGAAAGCACCAGAGGGCAAGACGCCGTTCAAGCACAGCCCGGAATCCTGCGCGCACCTCAATGTTACCCGGCAAGGCACCAACGCCCATACCTGGAAATGGTACTGCAAGGATTGCGGCACCCGCCGGGAAGGAAGACAGGGAGACGCTCAGGCCAGCAATTTCGGAGATATTCTGGGTGGAGCGCTGGCGGGGAACTTTGCCCAAGGACCGGACTCCCACGCGGTCAAGGTGATGGAGCTCGCCGGCACCGTGGTGATGGTCCAGGAGAGCGGCGGCATCCCGGTCCGCCTGGACCGTCTTCCGGGGATTGTGCAGAAGTGTGCTGATATTTACCGCCAAAAGGCGGGACTTGCGGCTGGGAGTTCCTTTTTACAAGCCCCGCCGATACAGCCAGGGCCAGCACCGCCCGACAGCAGCAGCACGGATACCAAGGTCGTCCGGACACCTCTTGACAAGCCGGGCGACCCGAGCGAGGCCGGGATCTCGGATGATACACGCCTGCAGTCGGGCAAGTACAAAGGAAGCAGCTTCAAGGAAGTGTACGACCACTACCCGGAGTACAACGACTAGGTGCTGGCTCAAGGGGGCAATCTGGTGGCCCGGACTCTTCAAGATTTTCACCGTTATGCCCTAGCCCGCCGACGCAAGGAACATGAACAACGCCGCGCCTACATGGCGGCATCGCCGGTGGTCTCGGAAGACTTCCTCTTGGCCGTGCTCGATTCGGGATGCAATCAAACGTGCCACGGCGAGCGGTGGATACACAAGTACTTTGAGGCCTGCGGCCAGCCGTACCAGCCGCTCTTGGCCGATGACGCCCGCAGTCTTCGTGGAATCGGGGGCCAGGTCAGGGCTCTAGGAAAGCGCGTTCTGCCCATTGCTCTTCAGCTGGCCGACGGCTCCTTGGCACAGGGCACCCTTGAGTCAGTGGAGCTTGAAGACTCCGATGCGCCACTTCTTATGAGCAGCCGCGCCCAGAAATAACTTCAGATCGTCCTAGATTTGGGCAACATGACGGCCTACAGTCGGCTCTTTGGGAACTCCCTGGAGCTCGTTGACCGAGATGGCCTTCCTGCCGTACATCTCTTGCCCCTACATAATGGAATTAACTCCCAGTTTGCCATGCATGCCGAGCTTCCCAAGAACGACCCTTCCGGGCTTGTGGCCCTGGAGGACGCCGAGGACGAGGACTTTTGGCAGGAGCAGAGCGGAGTTTGGGTCCGGGTCCCCATCAACCCACGACAACAGCTTTATGATCCTCGCCTGGAGCAAGGCAACGACCCGGATATCACCGCCAAGGTCATGGACATGACGGCCCGGAGGACTGTGCTCCTCCCTCCTGGCGCTGAGGAGAGCCTCGAGTTTCGGGACAAGTGGGCCGAACTTCGGCCCGAGGGCCTGGACACCACGGACTATGTGGACGGACCATGGCGAGGCTACACCTATTTCTACCGCGACTACAACCACCTCTACGAAGAAGAGGACGCACCTCCCCACCGAGACGGCGAGAGAGCCTCCGGGATGTACGCCGCCTTTGACGAGGAGAAGCCCGTGACTATGAACAAGGCCGAGGAGAAGGTGCTTCAGGACAACAACCAGGCTATGCGACGGGAGGACACAGCCATGTGGTCTGAACTTCGAGGCGTGGCACCTTTTCGGCGCACCCATCGGCTACTACCCCGAGGTTGCTGCACCTTTCTCATGGAGCTTTTTGCCGGGGCGGCAGCCCTCACTACTCTGGCGGTCGGCTATGGCATGCCGGTTTCAGCCCCAGTGGACCTCACGACGGCTGCCTGGGATATTCGACGGCCTGAGCTTCGCGATAAGCTGGCCAGCCACATCGAGCGTCAGGACCCATACCTACTGGCTATCTCGCCGACCACCTTGCCCTGGTCACAGTGGACCACTGAGTCGGCTCGATTTCCTCTCGGCACGACCCAGGTCCAAGAAGTCAAGACAGGACGCCGGGAATGGTACGATGCCCTCTATTGGCTGGCCGAGTTGGTCCGGAGCCGCACCGAGCAGGGACGGCAGGTGGTACTAGAAGCTGCTTGGGATGGTCTTTTGTGGGAGACCAAGGCCTTTGAGAAGACGTTCGGCCAGTATAACCCGGCCACCGAGAGTGAGACGGAGCTTTTGTACGTTGAGCAGGCCGACTGGGGGCTAACAGATGTGGTCACGGGAGCGGCGGTTCCCAAAACGTCGGGCTTCTTTATCTCTTCGCCCGGCTTCAAAGAGATGGTCCGCCAGAGAGAGGACCCCAAGGACATCTCAACACGGGCCTGGACACCGACTTCCTTGAAGCGAGCTCGCCTTGCTCCCCGATGGCCCGACGATCTCAGCCGCGTCGTTCTTGAAGGTGTGCGCCGTGACCTCCTCAATCTTAATTGCACCCTGGCCTTTGCAGCAGAGGACTGGCTGGAAGAAGGCGAGGAGCTGGGCAACCTGGATGCCATCAACGGTCCCGAGGACGAGGATACTGTGCATATACCTCCTCCACTACAACCACAGGAGCTTCGCCGAGAAGAGGCTCTGGAGGAAGCCCAGGAAGACGCCCAGCCAGAGAACGAGAAGGAGAGGAAACGACGGTGGCTGCGGATCGAAAGGCGACAGCGGCTTGCGATCAGGCGGCTGCACCACATGACCGGGCATGCCTCAAATGAGGCTATGGTGAGGATGCTACGAGCAGCTGGCTCGTCTCCACAGGTGGTCTCTGCATGTCGGTACTTTCGATGCCAAGTTTGTCAGGAGCAGCAGCGGCCGCCACAACCGAGCTCAGTCGGCACGGCGCCCTCTTTCAGGTTCAACCATGAGCTGGGCTGTGATGCCTTTGGGATTCGTGATGCTGCCGGTACCGCTCATACTGTGCTTTCCCTTGTTGACCAGGGGACCAAGTTCCACGTGGCGGCCCGGGTTGCTGATGGAGGCGTGCGTGGCAGCAAGCAGTGTGCCGACATGATCTCGAATAGTTGGGTGTCATGGGCTGGGCCACCGCGAATCTTCACCTGCGACCAGGGTGTTCACAACAGAGGCCAGGTCGCGGCGATGTTTCGAGCCTACGGCACCGAGGTCAAGATGGCAAGAGCGCAGGCTCCGTGGCAGATAGGACGCACGGAGAGGCACGGAGGGATGCTGAAGGAGATGCTCAAGCGGATGATCACTCAGCACCAGATATAGGGAGCCAGTGCCATCAATGTGGCCATCCAGCAATGCATCTCTATGAAGAATATGTCTTTCAACCATTCCGGCTACTGTCCCAGCCAATGGGTCTTGGGCAAGCTGCCCTCAGAGATGATATCGCTTACCGAGGAACGAGATGTGGAGAATCTCGGCGCCCAGGAGGAGCTCAGTGATGAGAACTCTGCTTTTGGACGGTGTCTTCTACTTCGACAATGGGGGCGCGAGGCCTTCATCCATATTGATGGGCACCAATGAGTTCGAAGGGCGATGCTTCGACAGTTGCATCCCGTCCGGGGGCCTTACCGGACAGGAGACTTGGTGAGCTACTTCCGCAAGGGCAAATGGTTCGGGCCGGCCAGGGTCCTCTCCCAGGAGGGGAAGTCGTCGTACTGGCTGGTGCATGGTGGCATGACGGTCCTTGTTCCCGACACGTCCCTTCGGCCAGCTTCGGTCGAGGAGATAAGAAGACGACAGGCTCTTGAGATTCGGCCAAATTAGGCCCGGATCTCGGGGAAAAGGAAGCACGAAGAAAATGATCTTGATGATCCTATGGTTCTTCCTTTTGAAGAAGAGCTTGGTGACTTTGATGACCCCGCACAGAATCCCTACTTCAATTTGGGCGGCACCGGACCAGTACGTGAAGGAGCGCTTCCCGGCAACGAGACAAGGGGAAATGGTTCCCACTGGGGACCAGCCGATGGCTCTGGAGGCGCCGGGGGAAGACCTACAACGGCAGGTGACGCAGCCAGAGCAGGAACCTCAAGACACACCGGCCCAGGTGGAAGAGGCACCCACGATTGGAAACCTCTCGTCTTCTACCACTACTTCTGGTCCTGTCCCGTCCGGGGAAGAGAGCGCAGCAGCTGATAGTTTGTCACAGGCACCCACGGTTGGAAACCCATCGTCTTCTACCACTACTTCTGGTCCTACGACAACTGGAAGGGCTACACCAACATGAAGAAGATCAGCAAGGACGAGTTCGCGGCGATGAAGTCCAAGGACCCGACGATGCGAGTTATCCCGACTCGATGGGTCGATACCGACAAGAGCGAGGACCCATCTCAGCCGCGACTCAAGTCAAGATTCGTGGTGAGAAGCGACCTTGAGGACAGCACGCAGATGCGAACTGACAGCCCGACGGGAACTCAGGTTGCCATGGGAGTTCTGTTGACCTTTGCGGCCTCCACGATGCAGCCCCTTAAGTCTGGCGACATCTCAGCTGCCTTTCTCCAGGGCTCCGTTTTGGATCGGCAGCTTGTTCTCAGCATGCCGAAACAGGGCACTCCTTATGACATGGAGGACGATGACTACATCGTGGTTTCCACCACGGTATACGGCACCAAGGATGCACCGAGGGGCTGGTTCAAGAAGTTGGACGGCACGCTGGTGCAAGAAGGTCTCCGACGAGTACCTCACGAACCCGGCTTCTATGTCCTCACCGGGTACCGGAACAACAACGAGCCCTATGTAAAGGGGCTTCTTCTGGTGCATGTAGATGACTTGTCATGGTGCGGCGACCAAGCCATGCAGGACCTCATGGGCAGAGTCAAACAGACATACAAATTCGGGGCGCTCGAAGAGAAAAGCTTTCGTTACTGCGGCCGACAGCTGCGACAAGACGAAAGGGACATTTACGTATCCTGTCCGGACCTCATTGCCCGTGTGCGACCGATTGCCATGGATCCCCGCCGAAGGGGACAAAGGACCGCAAAAGCCTCGCCGCAAGAACGCAGCCAGCTGAGATCGGTCATAGGGAGTCTCAGTTGGCTCGTCCGGGTCTGCCGCCCTGACCTCAACTACTCTGTTGCGCGTCTCCAAACGGCGGTCTCAGATCCTTGTGTTCAAGACCTCATCGATGCAAATGCCCTCGTCAAGCACGCCACCCGGACACGTGAACAAGGAATCCTCTACCCGGCCAAGGCCTTCGAGTTCGACAAGGCCATGATCCTCGTGGTCCAGGACGCTTCTTACGCTGCGGACTACGATGTCAGTAGCAGCGGTCAGAAAATGGGATACCGCAGCCAGAGCGGAAGGTTGCTGTTCATGGCGGGCCCCGACTAGATGGACAAGATGGACGGTCCCGGCTACCTCATCAGCTGGCACAGCACGGTGATCAAACGGGTCAGCAAAAGCACGCTACAGGCCGAGACGTTGAGCTTGCAGCTGGGAGCAGCAGAGGCGGACCATCTTCGGTGCGTTATCCATGAGCTCTATATGGAGCACCAGAAAGGGCAAGCACAAGAGTGGATCGCAGCCGACCAGGACAGAATCCGAGTTATATGGATCACTCACTGTTTCTCTTTGTGGTCCCACTTGATGAACCCGGCTTCTGGTTCAGTTGCTGACAAACGGCTGGCGATTGACTTGTATGCTCTATGTCAAGAACTCTGGCGCGAAGCCGGAGAGCATCTCGGTGATCCCCTAGGGAGCGATCGCCCGCCTGCGAGCGCTAGCACCTCCATTATATGGACAACCACCGATCGTATAATCACAGACGGGTTGACCAAGAAGCTTGTAAACAATCACGCCATTTTGGATATGATAGATGGCAAGACCATCCTGCTGAAGCCGAATCCTGATCAGAAAACTCTTAGGAGTGTGAACATTAGCGTGGAAGAGCAGTAGCCTGATCAGGATCGGCCGAGGCATCAATCGCACTGACGACCTTGTGGCTCAAGCGAGCGCAGAAAAGCCCAAGCTTACTGCTTTCATGACATTGCGCTATCATTTCATAGAATTTTTTTACATTATTTTAAAGAATATATTCTATGAGTCTATGATATTATATCGAATTTGATTTACTAATTATTATATCAAAATTTTACGAATGATCTATTATATAAGTATATATGATCTTGAATCTATAAGTAATTATATTTATAATTTCGATATCTATAATTAAGAAAAAATATTTTATATATATATATATGGTTCGGTTCTCTCCCCCTTCCTCCCTAATAGTATATGGTCTATGATGAGGATACGAGATTTCGGGGTTTAGGGTTTAGCTCAAGCTTTCGAATTTGGGATTTGGGATCTAAAGCTAAAAAATATAAGATTGTGAATCGATAAGAGCTTAGGGTTTAGGGTGTAGGTTGATTAAGGGATAGTTTATGATTTTTTTCAAGCTTAGAGCCAGATTAGGGGTAAGGCTTAAGGAATTATATGCAAATTAAGCTCAATAGAAATAAGACTACGCCTAATTTTTAAGAATTTATGACTTGCTTAGAGCTTCTATAAAACGCCAGACATATAATTATATTTTTTTTTCGTCTAATATTCTATAATAATCCTTAAAATAAAGAAATATCTCGTATACCTCGTCTTCTTCATCCCTCTAAATTTAATTTCAATCATATAATTCAAAATCTTTAATTCCTCCCCTTCCCCAAGAAGAAAAGATAGCCCATCCCCAAAAAGATCCTATAAATTATTTCATATTAGATACTAATATTATAAAAAAATTAAATAATAGTTATAATATTAGCAAATAATATTTTTCTGAAAAAAATATTTCAATAATTCAATAAGATCGAAAATAATCTCTTTTTGAATAATATAAATAAAAAAAATATTCATTATTTATCAATATTAAAAGATTGGGAATTTAAAGAAAATCGAGATCTTTCAGAATTATAATTCTATATTAAATATCTTAGATAATATTTCTAAATATTGAATTTCAATAAATATATATTTATTCGTTTTGATATTGAATCCTATAAAGAGAAGTAATTATAATTACAATCAAATCAACTTAAATATAAAGATAATGTAAAATAAATATAGATAAATAGGGATGGAAGTATCTTTGTAATTGTATATGTATATATTTCTATTATGATTAGTTAATCAGATTTCTACGGTCAAGATATTGAATATTTGTGTTTTTATTATATCTATTAAATTGTAGATAAATAAGAGTGCATATATATAGATGTTCAAGATGATTTGCCCATTCTGTGAGTCGAAAGCCAGTGTTGTGGATCAGCCGAATGGGGTAATGCAATATGGGGGTCTCGTTTCGGTAGAGTTGCAATAAAAATTTTAAGGTCGCCAGCTTGGCCAGTTTCGCACAGCAGCAGCCTCGCGTAAGGAGCCTCCAATTTGTCCACCTGAGTATCTTCAGCGCAGGCTGCTTGAAGTGCATGTCGCGACAAAGTTCTCTAAAAGAAACCTGCTTGTAGCCGTTAATCTAAGTTAGTCATCTTGGCTCTAGCTACTGAATTGATTCGCGATCCGTGCCGGCCTGGCCTGTCACCAATTCAACGTCAAGACACATCAGAAGAGGCAGCAATGCCTCTTGCCAGCGGTGATACAATGCGGCGACAATGAAGCCAGGGCCTCGAAAGTGATCATCATGGCATGTGGGGCACATTGCATAGGAAGCCCAGACAACCACAAGGCGAGGTGCAACGAATGATCTTGAAGATAAGTTCCTCAGGAATTTGGCAATACACGCCACGCGCTATAGTTCAAACATTGGCTGAGTGACGAATGGAACAGAGTGGGCGTTGAAGATGCTCTCCCCGCTCCAGAACTGGGCCCTGACCTGCGCTGGACAAGCGCTTCTGGATGCCTTTGATGGCTGTGGGCAAGTCAGCTGCTGCGCCACAACTCGGCTGCTTGCTGAGCAGACGGGCTGCTGTGGACGCCAGCACTGCCGAGATGACCTAGCAAAGGATGACATCATGTGAGTTTTCCAAACTTACCATCGACATGCGAAACTTTGAGCGCGAAGATCTACTACTACTGTTTGCATGGCCTCTGCCGGCGATGCTTGATGTCTCTCTTCGCAGGCGCTGCGCAACGCCGCCATGGCCCCACAACCGATGGGCAGTGCCTTTTTCTGCAGCGCTGCCATCGTCCCGAGGGCCTCCACACAGGGAATCTCGGCAGTCTGGCAAAAAGCCCAGCTTGGAAATTACTTCAAGCACTGCTCCTTCCGCCACTGGCTGCTGCGCTGCCACGCTACCATGACCTCAGAAGCTCCAAGGAGTACTCATGTAGACCAACTCTTTGTGTGCACATGTCGGGGACGCTCTTTACTTCAGAGCTTGCTCGACACCACTGCATCCTGATGCGCCCTTTAAACCACGGGCTGGCACACTATCTAGCCATGCATTGCCCATTCCAAGCTCAGGATAGCCGAAACGACAACGGACGACTGGGTGTGTCTTATGACTGCCTGCAGGCGACAAGGTGAGCAAAGGTGAAGTATCGCTGTCGCTGAGGCTATGGTTACCGAGCTCGTCGTCGGGGAGCAGAACGGATTCTGTGGATACTTATTCGCCTCGTTTCGATGCCGTCCGAATGCCAAAAACCCTTCTTAGCAAGTTGCGGCATCGATCGTCAGCATGTTGGGAACAACCTCACTGCCCGATCAGCCCCCGTAACCATCATCACATGCAAAACGGAGCAGGGCAGTTTGACAGATCCAGATGAAGAACACCACTTGCCTTGTGCCATCTGTTTATGTAAGATCCCGGCGGCAGCGCGATACATTTCCCAGAAGAGGGATGATGCCCTCTCCCATTGGCCTGCATCGCGGGAACGCTGTGCATGTCTGGACAATGCTGAAGTTGCGATACAGAAGCCAATAAGTAAACATTACTATGCCGCCCTGTGTGGAAAAAGAAAGACACAGTTTAATCGGACTGTATCTATGAATCGGCCTTACAGGATGGTTGCATATCTGACCGATGCAAGTTGCCAAAGCTTTCCTTCTGCTTTAGCTTGTTGTTCATGCCACGTGCAGTCACCGAGCAGTGGCCCTGGCCTTCACGATGCAGTGTTGTGAGCGTACTGGTCCAGTTGGCCACATTGGCTCGGGCTTGCTGTAGAAAGCCTTCTCAAATCCATCGAGATCTGAGTTTTCAAACCCAGAATCTCAACATAGTGACCCTGACAGGAGACAAAACAGGATCCGAAGATAAGCCGAGCATCTTTGCTGCAGCAGTGCCACAGAAACTTGCCAGCCTGGTCCTGGCCACAGGTACGAGCGGAGCCTCTTCAAAACTTTCGACATACATCCCTCCTGCCCACCTGGACCGTATCTGCCGAAATAGCCCGCCCGAGTTTCATGATGCATGGAAACTCTGACAAGTTCCATTCGCATCGTGCGTGAAAATCGTCAATTTTCCACCAGCATCACCGGTGTGGGTGGGCTCAATTGAAGGAATGCGGTGGCGTTGGGGAGAGGGTGGCTGGTTTCTTCGCATATCAAAAAGTCATGGTAAACCCGCGGAGTCAGTTCAGTCCGAGATGCCATAGCAAGGGAGGTGTCTTCAAGACTGGCTTATGATGTTTTGCATGGATGCATCGTTTCCAGGGTTCGTAGTGAGACCCCACAGCTCTGGTCAGCTCTGCAGCAGAAGTATAAGCATAAGCTGTGCGGCCGAAGTCCTACCACCCTGAGAGCCCGCGGTCCGAGAGCACAAGAGGCGAGAAGGGCGCCGAAAGTGGCTTCGGTCGGCTGCAAGGGCGGCAGCACTCCTATCGGGGACCGAGCTCCAACTATGCGCTTCTTCGGAGAGTCACCTATCACCTGCATGCGAAGCAACAGCATGCAACGGCAATCCACATAACATGAGGCCGGAATCTACAAGCTACAAAGCCTCGCCAAAGCTCGAAGGCGAATTGCCATTGCAGGCCGCTCGCACAGGCATTCATGATGGAGTTCAGAGTCACAATGCTCCTCAGAAGGTGGGCCAAGCACTGCGCTGAAACCGGCAGATTGGGGCACCCTGAGCCCCAAGCCCTATCATGATGGCTTTGGGACTTTGTGAGCCCCGCGAGGCTCTTGGAAGCAAGCCACGGTCGAAGCTCCATCGAAGGCAAGGTCGCGTAGATGTGCAGAGCTTCAGGCCACTTTGAGACACAAGCGGCGAGCACAGCGTTCACGCTGATGATGTCCGGATGAGGACCAAACCTCGCTCCAGAGGCTCCGCACAGCACCCTCCATCACCCTCCTCTACACAAGGCCATCACCAATTCCATCCAATGGCTTTGAGGCTTGGAGCTGAAGTTTCACTGTACCTAGACGGAAATCGATAAGCACCCAGAGAAGCCTGTGCTCAATTCACCGCTGCCTGTGGAACGTGTCCGCCTTGTCCCTCCGGCTACGGCATCAAGCCCAGGCACCGTCGCATCTCTTGCAGCAGCTGTATCGCTTGCCCCCACTCGGAGGCTCTCTCCTGCATCCGTCTTCTAGCTGTTGGGCCCGATGTCCCAGGTTTACAGGGTCAGGTGACGAAGAAGTTTGCTCTGATCTCGGGCCAGGGAGCACATGCAGTGAGGGCGGAGTTGAAGGCGATGAGGCCAACTGCCCTCAGTGGTCACTCTGCATGCGTGGCGCTACGCAGGAACAGGTCACTGCTACTGCTGCTGGTAGCTGATGCCAATGCCTGTACCCACATAAGCATGTACCCAAATGAGGACTTAGATTCCCATAGACAACTGCCACAAACGGCACTGCCGCAGCAAAAAAGACTGCCCCCCCCCCCGAGTGACTCTGGTTCAGCCTCAGGCACGTATCGTCGTCGTCAAGTACGCAGAGTGCCCGTTGCCAACGGGTGGCCCGTGCGAGAGCCTGACTGGCCAATTCTGTCAATCAACCTCATGGGTTGGCGATGCAAAGTGCGCCGAGGAGCATCAAGCAAAGCGCCGAACGAAACTGGGGACGGATGGAGGCACCTCTTACATGCATGGGCTCGTCAAGTAAAGCCTTTGTGCTTAAGGGCCTGGTTCTAAATGCCCAGCAGCGGAACACAAGATGAAATTGAGTGGAGTTCCAGCTGTCATTTAACATCGCGGGTCCCCAGCAAGCAGTACCGAAATAATATAACACTGTGCGCGGCCCGATGCCCTAGTAAGGAGCTCCATCTGACCAGAATCCAGAAGGCTTGTCCCCTCGCATCGGCTCAGGAAGGCGAGAGTCTCACATTCGAAACCATGCAGCATGTACCCTGACCCTGGCAGCACCACGATTTTGCCAAGTCCAGGTACACCGTGGCCTGAAGCATTGATATTAGAATTCGCTTCCTCGAGGTTGGTTGGGCACTTCGCGAGGCAAGTTCAAGTCTTGGGTATGTCTCATGCACTTCTCGACTCCGGCGGCAGACACAACGGAATAGGAGGCGACTGCCCTGCCCTGCCTCGCGCCAGCGACCTGCACGGCCCAAGGCTGTCAGCGCAGAGTTCAGCGCAGGCACGTCGGGGCGCAACTGCCGACCTGAGGTGGCTAAGGCAGGGGGAGCCCCAATAAACGCCAGCTTCAACAGTGCTGTGCTCAAGCTCACCCACATCCGGCAGGTTGCTGCGGGCATCTTGCAAGAGACCAACGGCCAGTGACCAGTTTGATCCCTTTCCACAGGCAGCGATGACCTCAAAAGCAAGCAATCGTGAGAGCTTTAGCTACGAGAAAACGAAGTACCCACTCCCTGCCACCAGGCGTGGAACCACAATGACAGCATTGCTCTGGAAGAGGATGCGGCTGTCCGCGACCGTTTCAACCCAGCGACCCTGCACCCACAACAACCTCAAAGTCCAAGATGTTGCAAATGCAGTGCAAGCTCAAGTCTTACAATGTCTTCGTCCTCAACCAGCAGCGTCCCCCCACCCGTTTGCAAAGCTTCAAACGGTCAACACCATCGGGGCCCAACCGGGCACATACATAAACCGTACATATGTACCTGCGTATCTGCATGTACCCGCAGGCATATACATATGCATACGATTATAACGCATTCACTGTTTCACGACTTCTTGCATGCACCGGTGCAGATGATGCACAAACTTACATGCTTGCACACCTACCTAACACCAGCTAAGTACCTGCCGAACATCTGCCAACCTACCCACCTCCCTTACCCCCTCACCTCCTGACTGCCAAACCTATCTGCATCATTCCAGCCTGCGGACCGCCATACCCGCATCCTTCCAACCTACCTACTGCATCGCAAAGGCAACCGTGTCGGGAATGCTCTAGGTGCCAGGCTGAGGTGTGAGCCGCAATGTTTGGAGCCGCCTTCGCATGGAGAGCTTTCTGCAGGAGAGCCACCTCAGAAAATCAACTCAGAAAATCAACTCGATGGAAGAAATGGCTGTCACAACCACCATGAGTACCCAGGACCTGCCAAGGATTCTGGCTTCTGCTGCCGCGTTGCGGCATCCGGCCAGGGCAAGTTTCGGCACTTCTTGGCCAAGGATCCCATGCAGGACTCCTACAGAGTCGCGCAAAGTAAGTTGCACAGGTTTCTTTTTCAGGCAATCTTCTGTGCAATCTTCTGTAGAGTCCTTATCCTGCTGATTTTGCAAGACGAAGGAAGAAGAAAGGAAGGAAGAAATGACAACAGAATTTCACAGAGAGTATGTTCAAAAAGAAAACAAATGGAGGACCCGAGCTGACATTTGGACCTACGCAACTTGGAAAGAGGATCTTCAAAGCCAGCTAGATTCATCAACTGCAATGCTCCTTCACCTACAAGACTACGCAGTCATTCTCGGCCAATACCAAAGTGCCGGCCTTGTGTCTGGCTCTGCCACATGCTACGTACCGGATACTTTTGCCGTCTCTGCTTGCTATGACGTTCACGAAAAGTCTTCACGTCAGATATATGAACTGAAGGGCAATTCGCTGCGCAGATATCTGCAAAGCTCCTAAGAGGAGCTGCGCGCTCAAGCATTGAAGCTGCTTCTGGCCTGGTCGCAGCTTGGGAGGGTCAGAGAGTATCCGTACTAAAACCATCTTCCACGGAGCGTGACTGAAGACTTGACCAAGTGCACGCCTCTGCTACTTTGCTACGACGAGGAAGGTACTAACGTTGGCATTCACATGTAAGGTGAAGCAACCCTACGCCCTGCAAAACAGCACATCCAAGTGAAGCAGATGGTTGTCAAACTCAGAGTCCAAGGTAGTGGCACATGCCCTTGGTTGCAAAACGGTGTAGAGAGTGGTTCTGCGTGGCTCCGAAGATACCCAGCCTTCCGAAGCAGTTACCCTCGCAGCTGTCGCCGTCAATACACCTCTGACACTTCCAAGTCAGCCGGCTGCCCAACCTGGTTTGGCTTTGGTTGGCACCGACTTGATGTGTTCGGGCTCTGCTGGATTTCTCGCTGGCTCTGGCGCCTGGTCCCGGCAAATCGTGAACTTTACAAACTGCAGGGCTAGGGTTGCAAAGCGAGTCAAGCGAGTGAATGTGTGCTGGGATCTCGACTGCGGGCTTCGTATACTTTTCGAGGCTACCCAACCCGGGGCTACCAACACCATAAGCCAAAGATCAGTGATTCACAAGCTCCGGAACGCATTGAATGCCAGCAGATACTGATGACTCGAACAGCATCCCTGTAAAGAACACTGGCAATGTGTTTTATGGGTATCTTCCGACTAAGTCTGGCTATGCAATCATTTTTGAGCCGAGATCTACGAGTGCCCCAGAAGACCGCCGCGCAGGCTCCAAGCTCAAAAACGCTTATTGAGTTTCACTACACGGTCGTGAGTACCTTAACGGCGACAGAAGCAAAAAGCTAGACCTGAAGCTCAAACCATGAGCCCATGCCCGGACAGAGCAAAGAACAGCGGACATGCAACAAATCGCCGTGGCCTCTGAGGGGTTCCAGTCAGCTCCATGCTGCGCTGCTTCGCTGCTTCTCTCGTTCTCCACTAATACACGTCATATTTTCTGATACTGGTGTTCGAGGTTGTGGTGAGTCGAGGATGTCGCAGGCCCTAGCTCTCTTTGCTTCTCAGAACTGAGGAGACATGATGGCAGGCCTTATAGCAACCACACTCCGACAGGAAACATTCGAGATCGAAAGGAACCTGCATCTCCAAGCAATGTATACTCGGAGTCGTTGCGGTCAAACATGCAGGAAGAACAACTTGACTTCGAGGTTATGCAAAATGTGACTTTCTCAAGTTTGACCCCGCTTGAACCTGTAGAATACATCCCGGGCGCTGCGGAAAAAGCTTGCCTTTTGGACACTCCGACTACATGCGGCTCTTGCAAGACCTGTTTGGATTGAGGATCCCGGCACTTGCAAGTCTCATGCCAGCCGTGGTCCAGGTAACGGTTTCTCTCGCGCAATGCTGCAGCCTTTGTGTTTTGCACTGCTGCGGCTCTTGGGTCTCTGTGCCATACTTTTGACAGCCCTTCACCGTTCACGCAGCATCCATTGTTGGCAGGACCTGAGATCGCGTGCAGCCACCGGAATCAGCTAGAGCTGCTAGAACAACCATCACACTGCACTGGCTTCCGCCTGTCCTCAGCGACCACAACATCGAGAAAATCTGGCTATGTTTTGCGATCACATTCCCGACGAGGTTGCCGAAGAAAGTCTGGCAACGTCCGTCCTACTTGGGAAAAATACTGGGAAAGGCTGGACATGTGGGTCAGTGTCAAGCCAATCCGTGATGGTGTGGCTTCTGCTCCTGGTATTCCTCTAGCTTCCGTGCCAGGACGTCAGGTGGGTGCCCGTGATATGAGAATTAGGTGCTCGAGGGAGGGAGAAATCCGTTCCCCCGATTCTACCCTCCCCCCAAAAAATAAAAATAAAACGGCGCTTGCCCTGAAATAGGTTCTTATCTTAGAGGTTTTGTTTTAACATCTTCACTCATGTCCTACATAACTGAGCCCATTTAGCATGTCTTCCATGCAGCTTCTTTGGTTCAAGGTGCATAGGACTCGCGTTCGTACAGAATGAAACACTAAAGGAAATAAAATTGTGTGTGTGTGTGTGTGTGGTCGACCAGGGTTCGCTCGGCCCTGTTACGACACAGCGGCTCCTCCGGCCCGAAAGCTTAAGGGGCAAACCGTGGCCCCCTCATCCATGCTTGATGCATCACCCAGCTCTCCGTGGGCCCGTCCCCCAACCAGAAAGAGCAAGATATACTCAATCCGGCGGGTTGTATGGAACATTTGGCAAGACAGCCCGCATCATTGACGCAAAGCTCTTCTCCTGGCGATCCCTCGCCAGGATACAAAGCAATGGAGGCAAGCACGGAGACAGGAGCAACCTAATTACTCTAGAGCCCGCCGCACTCACGCACATCACGCACCGGCGGCACGTAAGGGGCCACCTCCGCCAAATGGCACAAGAAGCCATTCCCCTCAAGCTGCACACGTGGCGATTCAATCCAATGTGCCCTTGGCGTGTAGGTGAGCACCCAGAGCTTTGGGCGCCCCCCTGGACAAAGGGCTGAAGGAAATAAAATTAAGTAATTATGCAACTAAGTTCTACTAATGCATAGACTCCTTCATTGGGTTCGAGGAACCAGCTGCTCATGAATTAAATACATTATTACGAACAGCTCACTAGACAGACTCACAAACAAGCTCCCACGGAGTCCGACACAGCGCAATCGCTGGCCCGGCTCGCTCCGCTACACTTCTTGGCTTGTTGCAGCAGCAGACCTTACTGCTGCAGCAAGTCCTTGCAGACAACAGGCAGAAAAGGCATTGGGGCATGCAGTGAGATCATTAGTTGATTGATTTGTCATCATGCACTGCTGTTGCTTGTGTGTTTCAGGGCCAAAACCAGAAGACAGCACACCAGGCAAAGGAAGCCAAGGGAACAGTCGGGAGCAAGTCTCGCGTCGTTCTAGCATCGTTGGCAGGCCGAATGCAAAAGAAAAGCAAAGGAGGTCCCCCGCTACAAAAGAAAGCAAGCAAGGCAGCTACGACAGCTTTGCCCGTGGACGAAGTGCTCGCATTTGCGGCCTGCCACCGCTACCAGTAGCCCCCAGAACCGACACCTGAGCCAAGAGAGCTTGGGCTCTACGCCAAGCCGGGCCGCCGTTTTCCGGGTTGCTCCTGTGCCTTCGGCCATGATGGCCCAGGCGCAAGGAAAGGCTAGCTCGAGACTCCTCCAAAAAGAAGTAATAAGTAAAAGCGGTGCTAACAATAATTGTTGTTGTATTGCCAGTTAGCTAGGAGCCCAAAGCTCCTAGGCCCTACGCCCCCAAACCCCTCAACTCTAAAACCTGAACTCTTTACCTTTGAATGATCCCAACGGTCTCCCTGATGTCCCCGAATCTAATCGCCTCTTTGGCCCTTTTAAACTCGTCTTGGGGCGCATTCCGGCAAAACTGCTCTCCCCGAATGGTTTTTATTTAGGGTATTTTTTATTTATCGGGGGAGCGAACTATATGCACCAGGGAAACCAAGACATCGTCTCTCCTCACAGCCAGAGTCTGCCAGAGGCTGTGATTGGATACATAGCTCCACAGCTGTCGTCTCATCCAAGACCCGGCTAACCCTTGATGGCACTCCAAAGCAAAGACGAGTTCCTGGGTCTCCAGCATCGTCCTTCACGTCGTTGTCCTTGGCGTTGCCAATGGCCTGCATAACAAAGCGGCTGGCAGCAAGCCTCCAAAATGCCCTCGAGCCTCGTAGACCGTCATCACAGCCTGCCGAAACTGGCAATCATAAGTTAACATTTTGCGCTGCTCCTGAAGGTGCTAAGCACACCCTGATGCTACCTGCCGCTTGTGCTCGGATCCGACGCCCCAAAGGCCAATCCAGTGGATCCGCGTACGCTCGCCTCCGAAACCTCCCAGATGTTCGAGGAATTCGAGGAAGGAAGGAAAAATGTCGGTCGCTAGCCGAGACTCAGGCTGTGCGGAAAGTAGAGGCTGACGTTTGTGACAGACCTGATATGAGCACGCTGCACAGTATCCTCAACATGGCATGTGGTCCAGGGTTTTGCCGCAGTAAGCGCAGGACAGAAACTTTGCAGCGCGCAGGGGGAACTGAATCTCGGTCGAAGCTCAGGGTCCCACAATGTGCGCATGCAAATAACTCATTCAGCCGCTTCCGCTAGCAAGACAAGTCCGGCACAGCCCCGTGAAAGTCCTCCACAAGCTGCACCTCCTGAAGGCCCCAACATGTGAAAACCCTAAGAGAATGCAAACAGACCGTGCCTGCGTTGGCTCAATATCACCAACTGATGTGAAGTCCAAGTCTTCGCGGTTGATGTACAGCCTCAGGCTTCGTACAGGAGCACGGGGCTGTGGGGCCCAAGGAGCTCGTGAGAAAGACGCTTGGGAAACGTCGACAAACAAACAGCACTGTGACTTCATTTCACAAGCATTCCACAGGCTGGCAATGATTAAAATTGAGATCTCAATTCCCCCCACCATGAGCACTGAGCTCGCGAGCCTCTTGGAAGCATCACAAAGCTTCGGCTTGGCCCACGGGCTTAGACTCGAAGCTCCAAAGTCCATTGCATGCTTGGACGCAGTCGTGGGAGTCGCAGACAGGAGCAAGCCAGGCAACTCCAGGGTTGCACTGCACGGCCGGCACCTAAAAACCTCTCAGGCCCGGGCTTGACGCTGCTGGGTGCCGATCCGCCATCTCCGCCGATCACTGTGATGCTGGTGATCTGGCACATGCCACAGAGCTTTCCGGAGCATCAAACGCACTCTGTCGTTTCCGAAGATGAACGTGAAATCTGAAGCACGGGATCCTGAAGGAAACGAAGCGTGATCTGCATTCGGTCAGGATCGAACCGAACGAGAAGACATGCCTGCAACTAAGCAACACTAGTTTGGCACACCGAACATGATGCTACAGAAGAGAACTCAAGCCTTCCCCTTGTTTGCTGCGGATTGGAAGGTACTTGCTTTGTCGCTGCCGCTTTTCTTCCAATAACGCAGCCCTGTGCGACGAGCCCCTGTCACCTTGACCAATCGTATAAGCCGGGAGATGGATGCACGGCGCTTTTACTCTTGCCAGTCGGCTTCATGCCGTCTCTTTTGCCAAGGGTTGCGGCACTCGCGCGAGGACCTGGGGAGTCGAGACCGGTAGCTACAGGTTGCTCTGCATCTCATGGGTCCAAAGCTTCCAATCACAGAGCAGTAGTAGTGCTTGCGTCTCTGGGCAGACGGCTCGGATGGAGGCCATCCCTCGACGGGTGCTTGACTGCCTTGGCCCTTTCCTGACCTTAGACAACCAAGCCACAGTGAAGCGCACGGAGAGGGCTGCGGACGAATTCGGTATCATCCCAGGCTCCGGGCCTCTTGCCGCTCCCTTTACCACCGCTTTTGCCGTGACGTTTGCCTTTGCCCTGTCCGAAAGCAAGAGGCCAAGGAATTCCGATCCATGTGCGGGCTTCAGCAAACCCAAATCCATTGCAGCATGAACTGGTCCTCACTTGTTGTTGACCCGTCTGGCCGTTTCGATCCTGATGCAAGCATCTCAAGCAGTGTCACTCTGCCAGGCAATACTGTCCCACGAGGACTCCACACGGACAAGTTATGTGCTCCACCCGAGCAGGCCTCCCCAGATGTGGCGGCGCACTGCTGGCTCAGTTCCCCAGCTGTGGAACTTCACAGGCAAGATCTCAGCTGGCTAACCGCATGGACCGGTAAACAACAAGACCGTCAAACAACTAAAATTACTTGGCACTTCTGCAACCTCGTGTCCCTTCAGGCAAGCTGGAATGCGGGTATGTATGTAGTGTCCCGTTTTGGGGCGAAGCTGGGGCGGTGAGGGGGTTTGCGACGGGAAGCGTGACGCTTGTGCACATTCCGTGCTCTGTAGGGTCAGGCTTCCTCACCTTCAGTGCTCCTAAGCTCCATGACAAAGGACGTGCCGTTAACGTGTAAGCTAGAAACTTGCCGGCCTGGCAGTCCAGTACAGTTTATGTTCACTTCTCATGGCGCATCACCAGGGACTGCGAGGTTCTCAAGCTTCCCATCATTTATGCATCTCCCATCTGCCACCCGGCTGCATCCAGGTCCAGCTCCACGTTTAATGGAGGAACGATGGGCCTTCTCACAGTGGCAGAAAGTAAAGAGTTCAAGAACTCCTGTCGAGTTTGCGGAGCCACGGCCTCGGGTAGTCGCGGCCAAGGTGGAAGTCACTCAGCTTCGCTTCCTCGGTTTGCATACGAGGCAGCAGACTTTCTGCCCGAAAACATGGGAGACTGCCGGATCCTGCAGGGTACTTTTGTGCAAGCTGGGGTTCGCTTTTGCCTGGCTTCACTGTCCAGGCATGCCCAGGAAGCCAGAAGTACTCGTAGTCCCAGTTGGTTCGGTTGGCCGCACAGAACCAAAGAGGTGAGTCCTGTTTCCGGCTTAACGCTACAGTCTCTCCCCTGTATGCAGGGAATCAGCCTGCGAAGGAAGCCTAATTAGACCAAAGCTTTTCCGTGCATCAAGCAATCAAGGGAACGCGCGTGACTCCGTTGAAGATCATACCACCTCAGACCTCTTGAGCAGCTTGAGTTGGGGCATGGTGTGCACGCTCGCATGTGCACCTGTATGCGCTGATGCTTCTTCCTTTTTTTTGACAGAAAACACAGCAAAGCTGATACCGGAAGCTAAGCTTAACGATGAGCTTTACAGCTTCTGGCACATCGGACCCAGTTCGCCTCCCTCGCATGCATTGTCAATCGTATCCCACAACGACAGCGCCATCCCTTCCCTACACCGTAAAAACAGAAATCGTGTGTCCAATGCACGCCGAGGGAAACTAAGTCCGCGGAGGATTTCGGGCAAGGCTGCCCCGCTAGAAGTTTAAGCCTATCAAACGTGAATCTAGAGGCTAGTCTGGTGCCACAATTCAGGCACCAAGCTTGGCGATTGCCAAACTGCCAGTGATGCCATGGATGCGTGGTTCGCAAAAGGTCTAGAAACTGTTGTCTTGTCGCCGGTCGCGGCCCAAAAGGCTTGGCCTGATGTGGAATGACCGATAGAATGCCGGTAATCGAGGAAGCAAATGTTGTTGAATGCGAAACAATTTTTGATCGGTCAAACGGTTTATATCGCGATATGTGGCATATAGAACCTGCTTATCTAGCCACTTCGCTCTCTCTCCGGCAGCATCGTCTGTGACGCACTCATTGAAGCCGAGCTGGTTTCCAAGAACCCTTCTCCTTGTAAGGCCTGATGGAAATCCGCTTTTCTGGCACGGTGTCGGTCAGCCACGGCTCGCGGGCCAAATCCTGCAATGACAAGCAGGTCCTATAGCTTGGCCAGAATCTACCGATCCTATCACCTGACACGACTCACGAGCCCATGTTGTTGGACATGATGGGACAACACACCTGACCATCCACCCAAAGACGAACAACACGGCACACCGCCAGGCCCTGGCCACGCCGCACTTCCGAACAGCCTCCACGGGACAGGGCCCCGGCCTTGGGGAGCTTGCAGAGCTCCTGAGATTGAGGACAGGCGTGACCATGGCGACGCAGCTCGCCGACAAGGCGTATACTTGGGAGTTCGGGACGCAGCTGACAGCTCCAGCCGTGACAAATCGCGACAACCTGCTAGCCTGCGATAACGACAATACTAGCGATGACGAGAAGCTGGACCGACCATCAGTGAATCAGAGCCTTTCACGCATTGGTACTCTTCTCCGAGGTGCGGGGCACCAGCGCAATGTGTGGTCTAATCGAGCATCGTGGACTGCCGGCCATGCAACCACCTGACGCACATACGAAAATACAGACTGCTCTATTAAGCGAAGCAGAGGTCGCGGCCGCGCCTCGACTGTTGTAATGTGCTCCTCGACCGGATACCTCCGCTGGGGAAACACTGCTGTGCCCCTTCTGGAGATGGATTGACTTGATTGAACATGGATTCCATTGCAAACCTGAGTTCTGAACAACAGCTTCGGTGTTCGCTGAAGCGCAGCTTCGTGGAAACTGTTGCCAAGTTGCTTGGCACGGGTTTCAACCAAGCAGGGTCGCTGCAGGATTCGGTAGGCCCAGTTGCCCCAGTTGGCATCCGGGGTGTGATCCAGCAGACAAGACCTGCAACGGAGTGTCTTTGCTGTCCAGGGCGAGAGCGAATTGCCCTGAACGGCACATCTTCAAGCTGGGTGGTAGACTCGAAATGCTCTGCGCCCATCCTCCAATCCAGGCGCAGGTCTCGCACCTCGCCGAGTAGGACACATCTATGTGCTCTTCTGCTGCATCCCTTCAACCTCTCACTGGCCAGGAGGCCAAGAAGGCAGCACAGCACTGCCGATGGAGATGTGAGATGTACCCAGTGGCCTTGGCCAAAAGGAGCAGGAACAGCACAGGACTTGCAGCGGCAGAAACGCAGAACGACCTCATCAAGCACCTCCATTCCGACAGGTCGCGGCAAGCTCGCGCATGCCGGCGTCCACGAAGGGAAAACCTGAATCGGTCCGTTGGAAAGCTCTTCAAGACTCCAGCACTGGCCAGGCTGAAACCGAACCTGTTTGCCCTTCGCGCCACTTTCGGAACAGCTCCATGTCTCGGCTCCACTCGAGGCCCTGGACGTGAAACGGCCCTGGCCGCTCTCGGCGCTCACGCAGACCCATGCATACGTTCACGCGATGCGCTCTCGGCCTCCAATTTTGAAGAGCGAGGTGCCCCAGGCCAAAGCAGAGAAGCGCAGGAAGTCCCGAAAAAGGAGCTCCGTGTGTAGCCGGGTCCCGGTGGAACCTGTCCGATCTCTGACGTTTTTCACATCCGACAACCACCGCAAGCAGCAGGCCACCAATCTGACATCATCCAGCCGAGAAATACGAACTGCTACTGGCAGAAGGAAGAGCACCACTATCTCGAACAGTAGAGCACGTGCGGGAAGGATCTTATCATCTACTCTTCACGTTCTGCCAAGGCACCGATCTTTCCAATGCCCTTGCCCGAGCTGGTCTTGCCGTGCCTTCGCTCGTACTCCCGTGCCTTTCCGCGGGTACCGGGAGGCTCAAGGAGGGTCTTGTGGAAGGCAACCAGGACCAGACAAGCTTGGGGGTCTGATGTGTCTCAAGGCACCAGCACAGCAGACCACAAGCCCTGCTGAAGGCTGCTGCACAACCCTGCCATGCACCGGAAGAGTGGCCTCTTTGATGACCATGCGTGCAGAGAGGCAGCCAAAGGCCAGCCATGGACTCAGTCGAGTCCCAGAGTTCACCTCGAGGCATTCTTGCGAACATACGACCACTCACCCTCTCTCCGCGTGATCCACGATACGTTTGAAGGATGCTGTCGTGAACAAGTGTCGCATCATATGCCAGCCTTTACCTTAGCCGACCAATGTCTACTTGTTGGCACGGTCCCTACAAAGTTTAGATTAGGGTTTGTATTCAGAACCTACGAAAAAGTTGGTCATGGTAGCTTAAGGTATGGCCGACGAGACCAACATTCGATGGACAACTTTGGGGCATGGCACTGGATTCTCCTCGCCGTGGGCGAAGGACTCCGTCGCTCCCCGGTAACTCGCAAGTTGTCCCGAACTTGGCCACAAACGTTCACCAGTTGCGATCTTCGACGACATTCACTAGCTGTCGGAGGTCACAGTGCTGGGTATGTTTCGAAACTGCACGGACATGTGCATACGATAAGACCCACACTCGATGTAGTTTCTCAAATGCTCCAAGCCAGCTGTCTCACCGCCTGCAGTTGGACAAGCGGGACAAGCGCTTGCTTCGCCCATTCGAGCCCTCAAATTCTTGTAGCAACCGGCCTTGCCAGCGAAAGACCTGACGCTCCTGCAGCAAACCGAAACAACTTCAACCCTCGTGTCCGGATGAGCTGAACTTGGCCGGCTCCTCCGGAGGCAGCTGCGGAAGACCGGAAGCGAAGGCCTCTAAACGAAGCCGTGGACACAGAACTCTCCTCTCACCATACACTACAAAATGCACTCTGCACCTGCAACTTGAGATTGGCCGTGACGTATTAACGACTCCAGATCGCAAATCCAAGGCTTCGCGCCTGTTCGATGTCGCTCCTCGCGCGATAGTTCTCCGGTGGCTTGCGCAGCGTTGGAATTGGCAGCACCTGAGACGACGGAACGCCTGCCCACAAGATGTCGCATGCAGCTCTGGCCAGCATCTTGCCTCCCGGATGGGTCGCCGCTTGGCTGCCCGCTGGAACTCGCCCTTGTACATGGGCATCTCACTCCTTTCTTGCTCAACTCTCATACTTCCGTCTCCTCCCCGTCCGGCAGGTCCTGCTGCTGGCATCAAAGCCCAGGTCGTCGATGTGGTGCACCTTCGCTGTAAGCTTGGAAGGCGACTCGCTACAAAGCTCAGCGAGTCATGGTGAGACCCTTGCCGTTAGAGCGCCCCAGAATGTGTGCAGCTCGGCACCGCAAGCTGAGAGAGCTCGCCGCACTGCTGCCTTGTCAGCGCTCTGCCCTCTCCAGCTGCAGCCCGTGGGCGTGTCTGGAGTCTAAAGCTCTCGGCCTCCGTCTCGAGCTCCTCTTCGCAGAACTCCCGGTGGGCGTACACGCCAGAAACCGGCATCTGTTCCTTGTCCCGCCGTGCGGCTATGATTATGGGAATTGCGGGGTTTGGATTCTGGCCCTCGGGGATGAATGCAGCTAAGCACTGCAGGGTACAAAGGAATACAGTGAGCTGCAGGAATCAGTTGCGGGGATTGAAGCACCTACACGTAGAAATCCGCACCAGACATCCACTTTTACCTTCCACTGTTCCATTTCAAACTCTTGGATCAACCATCGAGTCAAGCGGGACTGAGATCATGGAGGGGTCGCTTACAAAGCTCCCAAACGAGCATCGCACAGCGCGGCGAAGAAGGTGCTCGGATCCTCGACAGCTTCGACAACCTCAGCAGAGGCTCCGCATGTAGGCTTTTCTTCGAAGTGGGGGGGGTCTGTCACTGCTGTCGAATATCCGGTTGCAGCCCCATCTGCAAAGACTGAGTGTCCACGCGCAGCTTACAAAGCCTTCCGGCAAGCTTCCCGAAAGCTGACTTCTTTCCTAGCTGTTGCGCTCGGACCTCCTGCCCCAGAGAGCAGACAGAGGATGACATGCAGAACAGGTCCAACCTGAAAAAGCTGCTTAATGCCCTTCTGGTCCAAGCAACCAGTCGTTGTCCTCGCTCCTCTAGTCGGACAGCCAGATCCTTTCAAATTCAGAGTTTCGCCGGCACAACATTACTGCAAAAGTAAGTTGGAGCCTCCGCGGCTCTCCGGTGTCTTTCGATGAGACGTGTGCCATTCAAGCACGATCGCCATCCCCTCTCGCACTTCGGCCTCCACGCTTTGACGCCAGAACTCCGCTCGCCGTGCAGAGCAGCGAGGCACCTTCCCCACCCGGCTCCTTGGATCATCAAGGCAACGCCGCACAACTTTCAGCGGAGACGTGGACGCAGCGAAACGGAGAGAGAACGCGAGCACCGCTACGCAGTTCTGAGAAAAGGGCTGTCCGCTCAGCAGCGGCAGCTCCACAAGGTGGACGTGGAGGACCTCTCGCTACTGGCACAACAAACGAACTCACGCTTTCACCTAATTCAGCATGCAGGGAAACAGGATGAAACCTGCAATCCGACACAATCCGAACGGCTTGACGAGAGCCGGAGTAGAGGACTGGAATCATCCAACAGCTTTGCATAGCCTGGGCAGCACCTGAACAACGTCTCTAAAGCTGAGCGTGTCCGTCTCCGGGGTCATGGCGGGGCCAGGCTTGGCATGCGCATGCCAAAGTGGCTCGTGGTCGAGAAGGCGAAGGTCCGACCATTTGTGCCAGACCTCGGCTGCAGCATGTCCGGACCTCTCAAAACATTTCACGACCCCAGCAAGCGCGGCTACGGGACGACATTCACGCCGTCAGATGGACGGCTCGCTGCCGGAACGCTCGCATCGCCAGCTTTGGTGGCCACACTCGCTCCTGTCTCGCTCTTGGGCGAAGATCGCACCCATCGTCTGGGTGGCATGAGCTGTACAAGGGCCCACGAAAAACAGGATACCAACTTAGCACTGCACACGGCGCAGCGGGGCGGCTCCTAGATCTCTGCTCTGCCCAGACCAGACGGCTAATACCGGTTATAGTTTGAGTATTGTACTGCATCATATCAACCCCGGGCTGTTGTTTCCGCTTCTTGTCAGCACTTAAGGGGTACCCTGCAAGGACCCAGGAGCAGCTGCTGAGACCGAAAATCGTTGCCGCTAGGAGCGGCGAGTGCGACTTGAGCTGTACAGATGGCTGCTGAGATTCCTGGCAGTCGTGGAGCACATGATAGCACATGCTAATGCCAGTCCCTGTTTGGGCATATCACCCTCTCGCTTGAAGGACGACTTAAAAGTGTGAAGACTTTTGGGGGCCTTGGCAGGAGAGACAAACGGCACCTTGATGATCAGCTCCTGAGGGCAGGGCTCAGGCGCATCCGGTCCTCAAACGAGGGGCTGAACTGCGGGGCCTCGTCCTCATCAGGGGTTTGCACCAGCCGGGTGTCGTCCAACCGCTCTTCGTAGCTGCGGAAAACAGAACTGGCTGTTCCGGGCACCTGCCGCGGCTGCACGCGTTTTGTGCTTGGTGCACGCACTCCACACGTGCAAAAAACAAGGCTTGTCTTACTGTCTCACTTCGAAATCTCGCTTCGGGGCAACTTCCTTAGGAAGTACAGCAGTCCTGCTTCGCAGGTTCAATGTCACGTAGGCATTCTCTTTGGAGTGCCGCACTCCAGAGCTTGCCTGGCAAAGGTCTACGCAGAGCCGGTGGCCCCCACTTGCCGCAAGAATGCCCGCGAATCACTCCTGGTGGTACTCACGCGAAGTGAGCCAAGTGAAATGCAGGGCATCTGCCAATACTGTTGGCCAGCCAGCCTTTACAGGAACTGAAGAGAGCTCCCTGCCATGCAGTGTCTACTTCAGCCACTCCTGGGCCAAAGACTTTAAAGATCCCGACCTTGTGCGGGTTGCTGGGCTACAAGTATCACGGGCTCCAGAAATTTTAGTGCTTCTTTTGCTTCTTGGCTTCGGATTTGTGCTGGAGACCGGCCCGAGGATGCACGAGGGCCTCTCTCGCATTCGGATTGCATGGAAAATGCAACTGCCTTCGTGAAAAGGCTTCAAACCGTCAAAACGTCTCAGTACCCAAGCACTCGCAGTGCCTCCTTTTCCCGAGGCCTTTTCTGGCCTTCCGGCTTCCCGAACTCACACCCGGAAGCTAAACGCGTGTGATCTGCAGGTCGTCATCTGGCTGGTCCAAAGCGACCCACCTGGGCTGAACAGAAGTGGTCGTGAAATCTGGTCTCTGCATCATCGATGCCGGGACAGGGTGGAGGTAAGTCGGCCGCTCTGAAGTGCCGCCTGGATGGCTCTCAGTCTCTGTAGCCCAGAGACTAAACTCGGAGCGAGCATCCTGTGACGCTTCGTGGATCTTCTACAGACTCTCCGTTTCAGTTTCAAAGATGCTGGGAGTCCCACCGATCTCACAGACTCTGCGTCCAGTACCTCTTGATGTCGGACGAAGCCATCCAAACTTCCAGCTTCCAGGTCTTCCAGCTTATGCACAACTTCCCCTCTTTCCGCGTCCGTCTCGCCCATGCTCTCCTGTGCACCACATCACCGGATCTCACAGCGGCCCTCAGCCCTCAGCTGTCCTCGCAATCGCCGAGGATTCCTAGCGATCTTCGCGTCCCCGAAGAGCTCCTTCGCCCACCCGACTCGAAGAGAAAGCAGTTTGCAGAGCACTGCCGGCCTTGCGAGGTGGCTTTGCTGCAGCAGCGTGGAGCTCTGCGCACCTTGGCACGAGAGCAAAGAGCGTGGAAATGGGCGCCGAGACGGCCTGAGCGTAAAGGGAACAAAATCACACAAGAAAAAGGATAGCCTTCCCTTTCCTCTATTTCTGGAGCATGGTTGGGTTCAGGGTGTGCTGAACACTTATCAGCCATGCACTCCAGATTCATAGAGACGGCCGGGTAACCGTTTACCGAGAGCGAAAGCTGATCGCGCTCCTTGGAAACCTCTGCCAAGCGGTCCTTGCCAGGGGGCTCACGAGGATGAAATCGCTCTACTCAGTGTTTCGGTCTCAGTCAGTGAGAAGACTGCTACGAGTTGGAGAAAATGACTGAGGGCGAGAAGGAGTTCTAATGAAATCGGTCGCGCTGGTCAAGAGCGAAAAGAGTGCAAGTACTGCTGTGCCTCTTTGACTTCCGCGCCCAATCAGGAGGACTGAAAGGGTCATGAACAAAAGGTGAACACCCGCTGGAAACGTCGCCAGATATTCGGACCCCTAGACCAAAGGGAGCCTGGGTGCTTCGAATCTTGAGCTTTAAATGCCCTTAGCCTGCCTCTGCGACGCAAAGCGTGCCCTGCACGTTCTTCAAAGCTGCTTCCAGCTCGGCAACTTTGGCCTGACAGATCGAACAGTGCGACACCCATATACAGAATAAGTATGAGTATACATACATACATACATACATACATACATACATACATACATACATATCTATGTATATATATATATGTGTGTCATGTATATGTGTACGTATACCTATATATATATATATGTTCTATTTATTTCTATTTGGATCTATATACATACATATATATATATATATATATATACATGTATGCACAGACACCAAGCAAGTCGACAGATGTCGAAGCATCGAAGCCTCGAGTTTCTGGTTGCGTTGGCTGCTCTCTGCGGCAGCCAACTGAAGCTCTCGTGGGTCATACTCCTGCACCTGGCTGCCAGTCTGTCATGTTGAAGTTTTGCACGCATCTAGAACAGCCGATCTCCTGCACCGAATCTAGATCATGAGCTAGTGTCACCAGCATGACAAGGACAATTGTGGCCCAATCTGCCTCTGGCATCTCCGCATCGGAAAACCGAACCCTCCGCATAGCCTAGGACCGTGGGAGATGCTTGGATATGAAAACTACTGCATTACATGGGTCTGGTGTAGGCGTGCTGGTTCTTGTGTTTGCTTGTACGTAAAGCGACAGCCTGCACTGCACCGTGTATCAGGCAGTGACAACACATCTTCAGCGAGAAAGAGCCCGGGTCCCGAAACCGACACTTCCGAGGACACCGCAAAGTTTCACAGCTCAGAACGGTTGGTATGCAAAGCCGCTGAGCGCTGGGTCTGTGAACCAACTTTATGCTTACTAGATGTGGATTCCAGCGAGGAAGCCTGAAAACTCGATGTGCATCTTCGCATGGTGGTGCCGCTTAAGGCATCCCCTTCCTCGCAAGCTTTGCAGAGGCCTTTCAGCCTAGCTGCCCCAGCTGCCCTCTTGCTCATCAAGAGCCTGGAAGTACTCCTCTTCTTCGGAACCTCCAGGACGTTGCTTCCGGAAACTGTCTTGTCCATGTAAACATAAACAGATCGCGTCTGCGGTCCTCCGGGCTCTCTGATGCGGTCTGCGGGCTGGTGGAGCCTCAACAAGTAATAACAAGCAGGAGCTACAGGTCGCCTTCCCTCCCCTGAACGCGAACGCTGCAGTCGTTTCTCTCATGCAAATCGGCCTGGAACACGGCTTCGAACGCGACGGGTCATGTACACGGGGTCAGAGCCTTTCGGTGTTCGGACACCCAGAGCCCTTTCAGAATCTTTCCCCGTTTGGCTGCTTGGATCACCCCGGCCTTCGGAACCGCCGAGCGAGCGGCGGCGCCGTTCCTACAAGAGACCAGCGAGAATTGCTCTTTCTTGCCCAATTTCGGCTGAGAGCTGCCTCCGCCCATCTCCTTTGCATGTAGACAGCGATCAAGCCAACGATCATCGTGAAGCAGGTCAGGATGCTCAGGGCGATAATGGCCCAAATGGGGATGAAGTCCTGGCATTGTGACGGCCTACGCCTTGGGTGAAGGAGAAGGTAGATGGTCAGAGTGGGGTTCGTCCCGAGGGCGCAAAGGTTAGACATTAGACATGCTCCCCACTGCTCTGCATTCCCACAACCTGAGCCAAGTGAACATGACCTGCACATGGCGTATTCCTTTCGAGCCCTTCCGCCAAAGCGTCGTAAAGGTATGGCATGGCCCTGTGGCGTCCTGCACCGTGGGAGCAGGCTGTGGCGTTGCCTGGAAAGAGTCCCGTATGACGCATGACAGATGCACGAACGATGTAAGCTTTTCAGCATGGAAGGTGCTTGTGGATATAGCAACAGCAACTCAGGCAGAATGCCGCCGACACCTCCACGGCAAGAAGACTGACCTCAAGCTTGTCACAAGTGTATGCCCCTCCGCCGAGCTTCAAAGAAAATAACAAAAGCTACAGTAATATGGCAGGGTTGCGCTGATTGGTCCCACTGAGATGGCGCTGTAGGCCACTGACGAAAGACCTCACAAAGAATATCTAGTGCTGAGGATTCCACATGTCCACGTGAAGCCTTGGCGGAACTGAAAGACGATCCGGAAAGCTGCGCCTTGTATGCCGGCGAGCCGGACAATCAAGTCTCGCTGGAGTGCGCTTGCCTTTGCAGGCTTGATCAGCAGCCACACGGTATCATGATAACAGGGAAATTTGCTTTCTTGCTGATGCACTCTTCGACGCTTTGTTGCATTCAAGCCGTACGCAGCCACAGCACCTCGTGCCGCATTCCATCTGCAAGGATGGTCATTGCGGCCGCGACGCTTTCCTCGGGGTCGGCTGGGGGACATGATGACAGCACACATCCAAACATGCATGTGCAGCAGCTAAACACGCCGCACAAACTCACAAGATTCGGAGAGATAACGCAGAGAGCTATGGGCATCACTTAATCACGAAGGTGTGCAGATACCAATATACGAGGGCTGCGTGTGTCTGGAGGGGGGCCATGGGGTAGACATTCTCCATCGGTGTCGAATGGGTGCAGCTCCCGGCTGAATCAGATACTTTGCTGTGAGACTTCCGGCTTTGCCAGCACATGTAAGAGACCCGCTTGATTAAGGGTCGATGGGCATGCCAACAAAATCCCATCACCATCACATCGTGTCCGGTCTGAGGTTTCAGCCCCTGCCCTGGCGACTGCAGCCATTCGTGCTTGAACCTCGGCTTCGCATCTTCCCGACTGCTAAGCAGCGGTGGAGAACAGTTCGGGCACCGGCCACCACCGAACCAGGAGAGAGCTGAAGAACCAAGTCCTGCTACCAGGACGGCATCACTAAGGCCTCAGCCTGGCCTGCAGTTTCTGACAGACGGCATTTGCCCCGTGCCCAGGCAGAAGCCTCCGCTCGTCGGTCCGCCCGCGCAGTAGCTGCAATCAGAGCGCCTGCGAGTGGCACGCACGGACCAAGCGCGGCACCGGCGTCTGCTGATGGGAAGACTGCGTGACAAGGCGCTGTATGAGAAACACTGCACAGGGCCTTTGACGACTTGCTTGAACTGCTCAAGGAAGGCACTGTCTGCAACAAGCTGGATGAAGTCCAGACCCTCCACCTGCACGAGCAGAGCGAACTGCGTGCACGGCAGAGCAGGTAGGCCGCTGCCAGTGCTCTCACTGGCTCTCACCGGCCACGGCAAACAGCTGGCACCTTGAACTGCACCCCCACGAGCAAGGACTCGGGCATGTCGGCTCCCTTCGAAGTGAACTCAAAATGGTTCGATGTCGAGGTCCTAAGTTCGCGAGAGTTGACAGATCAGCTGGCTTGGGATTTGCATGGGCTGAGCAGCCCCTGAACCGCTGCCTTCAATCTTTCTCATACGACCCCTTGTGCCAATGCATGGAGCGCTGGCATGCTGAGGTCCCGTGCTCTGTTGCTTCTGTCGGGTCCTCACAGAACAGCAACTGCCAAATGTGTTGCGACTCTCCCTGAGCACTTGGGACAGTTTTCTGTGCAAAGACACTGCAGAGACTGCCCCTGTTTATGTCTTTTGTCCTCGAGCTGGTCCCAAATCCCACCTGATCTCAAAGCTTTCTTGAGGGCAACAGAGGCCCGTTCTCAGCCTCTTGCTCCAAGGCCTGACGCTCCATGCTATACATCACCCCACCGAGGATAGTGAGGCTGGCCCCGGCCACCTGCAGGGGACTCAGAGCCATAGCATGAAGGCCAAAGGCTTCAATGACGATGATCAGGAACTTGTTCGCATTGACCATGACGAGGAAGCTGGTTGCGCTGATGAGGCTCTGTGCCCAGACCCCGGTGTAGCTAAGAGACAGCCCGATGGCACATGACAAGAAGACGTAGAGCAGGCCCCAGGAGCTCAGGGATGCGTAGGCTCGCGGCACCTGAGCGGCTTCCTGGTGTATCCAAACGAGCAAACCAACCGGCACAAGACCACAGAGGTTGTTGATGAGGATGACGCCGGTCTTTGAGATGTCTACCGGCTGCTGATGCTTGGACAAGAGGAGGCGCTGCAGCAACCGGTCTCCCACAGCCACGACACTGTTGAGAAGAACCCATCCAACACCTCGAAAGTGCTGTTGAGGGAGCTGGGACACATACATACCTGCACCGCTGAGCATGATGAGGATGCTGAAGAGCATGGGCGCACTGATCCTCAGGGGCTCGGGATAAAACCGCTCGATGGCCAAGGAGATCAAGGGTGATGCATTCCGCACGACGATGATGACGCTCATGGGAGCGCTCTTGAGTGCCAAGATGGACGTCATCAGCATTCCACAGTAGAATGGAACCACCATGCACCATCTGCACAAATCCCGGAAGCTGCCGATGTGAATCGAAGGCCATGCAAGACTTAGTAACGCGACGGTGGCAAAGGCAAGTTGTAGCCACACGAGAGAGCATTCCAAAGGGAAGGCTTCAATGGCCAGCTTGTTGAAGAGAAGCATGCCTACTGATGAGAGGCAGTTGCAGGCACAAGCGAGGAAGGTTTCCAGCTGCACATGGCGGCCCGGCGGGACCGCTGACGACAACGCCTTCATTGCGTGAACCGGCTAGAACGTAGGAACCTGACTGAAAGAGGCTACAGCAGCGAGTGCGGCGAGTGTGCGGAATGAAGATACCTTCTGACGGAAAGCCTGCCTTTGTTCCGCAGGGGCCAAGAAAGTTCTACGTTCGAATTGTGAGGATGTCTGTATGAGAAGTTCAAGGCAGGCTTACCTTTCGAGGACATGCTCAGATCGTGGCTTCCGGGCTGGTCGAAGCTCGCAGCCGGACAGTGACACAAACAGCACACAGCCTTTTGACATGAGGCACAAAGTCACAACATCGTCACTTGGCCCTTGAGACTACGCCGTCACCCGACCGGACGGCAGAGCTTGCTAGCTTTGCACCTCAGTCTCCCAGGCAGTCGATGTTTCAAAAGGAGGCTTCTAAAGCTTTCCGTCTCTGCCGATGCTGTGCAGGAAAGGTGCTTTGGCCGCAGCTTGGCGGAGCTCACACTTTCGCTGGCACCAACTGCTTCCTCTCTTCGGCTTCTTGCTCAATATACGAGCGAGCCCTTCCATATGAAATCCCGCCTCCCAGGGAAGAGAGCAAGACAGACGTTCTACTGGCAACTACAGCATCATGCAGTCTGTTGGACCCAACTTAACGCGCGGTGGAAGGCCATTCCCCGCCCACCTAAGATTGACACACAGGCGCCGACGAACTGATTCAGCGTCAGAACCTCTCCAAACATGTGAACTTGATCAAACATGTGTTTGCTTCTTGGGTGACTTCAGTTCGCTGTTTCTGCGGAGGTTGAGCCCAATTGGCCCACCTGATGTTCAGCTGGCTTAGATGTAAGGGTAAGTGGTTGAATCTCGGTTTACTTTCGGTAGGTAGCAGCGGCTTCTAGGACTGACTTCACGAGGGGCACGCAGCTGACTTCTTCCACGGGCCTTGGTGTGCATGCCGAAGGCTTCGATGCAAATAATCACGAACTTGTTTGCATTGACCATGACGAGGAAGCTGGTTGCGCTGATGAGGCTCTGTGCCCAGATGCCCGTGTAGCAGATGGAAAGACCGATCACACAGCTGAGGCCGATATAGACCTTTTCTATGCCAGTGAGACCGGCATAGGTGCCCGGAAGCTCCCGAAGTTCTCCCTTGGCCCAGGCCGCGATGCCGACAGGAACCAAGCCCATCAAGTTGTTGATCAAGGTGATGCCGGCCTTCGAGATATCCACGGGCTGCTGATCCTTGCTAAGGAGGAGGCGCTGCAGGCATCGATCCATCACGGCAATGAAGCTGTTCAACAAGATCCATCCGATGCCCTGGTAATGCTTTGTTGGGAGCTCCGAGACGTACACAACCGCCCCTGCAAGCATCATGAAGATGGACCCAAGCATCCATGGACTGATGCGCAGCGGTTCCGGGTAGAGGCGCTCGATTGCTAGGGAAGCTAGCGGCGAAGCATTCCGCAAGACTATGAGCAGTGACATCGGGGCATTCTTCAATGCTAAGATGGATGTCAATAGCATGCCGCAGTAGAAGGGCACGACGATGCACCATCGCATGAAGTCTTTGAGAGAGCCAACATGGAGGTATGGGAACGCGAAGATCAGCATGAAGGCTGCAGCGAAGAAGAGCTGAAACCACACCAGACAGCATTCGAGCGGGAAGGCCTGGACTGCTAGCTTGTTGAAGAGGAGCATGCCCACTGAGGAAAAGCAGTTGGACCCACAGGCCAACAGGACCTCAAGCTGTTCGATGGACCAGGACATGCCTGACATGTTGGAATTGCTTCGTCGAATCTCCAGGACTGGTACGTATAGAAGGAAGGCGTGCTGGCGTTAGTTTCGGGTGGGGAGTGAGCTGGGACAGCGGAGCCATCACAGCTGCAGCATGCAACGACAGCTGTCACTGGTGCTGACTCTGACTTGCCAGCCTTTCGCACCTCTGCTCACTAGCTCTACAACGAAGCCCGGTCCGTCGTCCCTGCGCCAAAGATGGCCTGTCGCAACGGGTCACCAGGCATGCAGCAATTCTCGGGATGTATCTTGAAGACACACTTCAGGACAAGACCGATGGCATGGCGGTGGTGGTGGCGATGGCGATGGCAGCGGCACAAGAATGACAACTTCGGCCATGCCAGCAACTGCTGCATTCTCATCTGCAGCGCCTCCTCGCCCAGGCTACGCCACACTGCCCGCAGCCAAGGCGGAGCGCCACCCGCCCCGCAGGTTGCCTGGGAGTCTGCCTGCAAGGTCCGGCAACGTCAATGCAAGGTGGACCCCTCCATCCCAAGTTCACCCGCCTCCACCCCCACAACGAAATCTCCCGGCGCTTGCATCAGGGCCCCGGAGACGTTCAGCGCAGCCTGAGGCTGGCCTGGGCCCACATTATTCGGTCCAGGGGCGCTCCAGCTGCGCTGCCAAGCACCCGAACGATGTGGCTTCCCGTTTACGACCCGAAGAAACTGACTTGTTGTGAGTGTCTCACGCTACGAGGTCCATGCCGGCTGCAGCATGCCAGCGCTTGTTCATCTCTGAGAGACACGCGCTGCTCATCCAACAGCTGTGCTGTGCCACCGCCTTCGAACACCAGGTACTGTCCTGGCTCCGGGAATCAATGGGTAATACACCAACCAGATGCTTGCCGTCAGAAGATCTTGCAGTGAAATGTGAGAAGAGAACACATTGCCGCATACAAGACTCCTGCTCAGTGACGCCTTGGACCCAGAACCTGCGTGAATTCAACTGCTGTTGAATGCCGTCCGAGATTCGAGTCGGTATGCAACCGCTGACTGTCATGCTCGAGAGGACCTGGCTGCGATGGGATATGCTATGATTTGAGATCTGTTCCATGATGTAGACAGCTGTGACTGCGCAAAGACTCGGTTCGTCCGACATGGTCAAGACTGACCGAAAGCGAGTACGAAAGACAACATGAGGTCCGACAATATCCGAGGAACATCGAAACAACAGCAGGGAACCATGAAACCCAGAAGCAGTTTTGTGTGTTCCCGGCGAGCTTACTCCGTGACTCAAGCAGTCAAGCTCAGCTCCTGCGCATGTGCAACAGCACTTGCAGCCTCGCCCGTGGTCTTATCCTTGACGAACAGGGTAGGGCTTGCCAAAGGAGACAAGACCTGGCGACGGCAATTGAATCTGAAGCATGTATTTCTTGCGGATTTAGAACAATCCGGCAATAATGTGCAAACCAGGGGTGAGTATGAATCACTGCTTAAGCACACTTCTGGTATGTCGAGCCAAACCTGCAAGGAGTCGAACCAACTGCGACGTACTGAGGGTCTGAACATTCCGCACAGCCACGGCGTTCTCGACTAGTACTGCTGCCTGGCACTGATGATTGCAGCTTCTCTCTGAAACCAGATGCCGCCTGACAGGCGCCGCTCTCTGACCGATCTGCTAGCGTCACTGAGTTGAGATTCCGTCAGCGCCTGAGCAGCGGCACCAAGGAGCCCCACAGACACGCGGCTGATCCAAAGGTCACCATCCTGGCACGACACGGACCAAATCCACAAAATGTGTCATCCAGGGAAGTGAAACAACTCCGTCGACGCGCAGTGTGCAGGAGCCATCAACTACCCAGTACGAGTGCAGGCCACTGCACGCCCCGCGAGATTGTACGTGGGTCAAGTTTCTGCACTAGAGGAATAATCCCAGATCTCCTGACTTCCCGCTTCCAGCCCTGCAAAGACAGCGAAATGCGAAAGAAGTTGGAGACACAACCCGCAAGACCGACATTCTGTCAGAGGCTCACCTGCAAGAGCGACTGCCGTCCCAGGAGCTGCAATTCTGCAGCAAACTCTTCCTGCACCGCGAGCAGTCAAAGCCGTCTATGCCTGCTGACCAGACCTGATCGAACCACCTACAAGAAGGGAGGATAACTAGACAGCTGGCAAGTCTGTCTGCCTCTGCTCTCCGCACGACTCGACTCTACAATCCGGTAGCTTTTCGGTGCTTTCATCTGTCCTTTCTGTTCTTTCTGGCTGTGTTCTTGAGGGGAATGCCGCCCCGATAGAAGAGCCGAAGTCACACGGGACGTCAGGCGCAGGTAAACCCTTGGAAATTCTCGTGAGGCAGGCATACGGCCGCGCCGTTTGGGAACAAGACAGCAACGGGCCATGGATGACGAGCTTGAACCTGGCCGGCTTGCGACCCTTCGAAATGCTCAGGAGAGGTCACACTTAGGGACGGAAGCACATGGCGCCCTCAGTCAGCACCTGCTTGGCCTCCTTAACCTCTTGAAGAGGAGGTGGATCCCGCTCAAGTTTGTTCGGTCGGCCCGACTATCCCGGTTCATGCTTCTGCGACCTTGGCGAACGATTTGGTGAGACTGCGTCTCTGTATTTCGTCCCTCTCCCTAGCTGCCCTAGCTGCTTCCGTCCGTCTTTCTCTTTCGTTCTTTCATTGGGCATCTATGTCTCTCTCTCTCTCTCTCTCTCATTCCATCCGCCTGTCACGAGGCCTGAACAGCGGACCAATTTCACACAAGTCTTGGCACCTCTGCCTCCTCGTGAGACGTCAGCAAAACTTCGCGCCTGACAGGGAGGTCCAAGACTGCGATCTGCGGAGCCGCATTGGGGCTTCCAGGGCACCGTATCTCGGGATCTCAGATGGAGCACTTTGTTCTGGACTTTCTCGCCCTGTGGGATGTTGGCGGGTGTTAAGATCGTGCGGCCGTCCTTCATACCAATATCTCTGCAGATGGTAAAGCCGAACATCCATCAAAGCGCGGAATACAGAAGTCCCGATCCCGATTAGATTCGTCCAGCCCGCCCGCCTCCCGATGAAATTATTCCTTGGTCCAGGGTACTAGCTGCGAGTGGTTTCCGAACACTTGCTGATTCTGTCCCGCTCTGCTTGCAGTAACTGAGTACCATGAGCTGCTTTCATCCTCGAATTGTCGAGCAGCTCGACCGCAAATCGCAGTGGCGTCCTGCATATGTTCCACCGGTGATGGCCTAAACCCTTTGATGGGTGAAGTTGGGCTCTCTGTTTTTCAAGATGCCTAACCTCCCGTGGTGGTGACCGCAGCTCTGCCCTGCCTCCCTTCACCGGCCGAGAGTTCCAGCAGCAGGAGCCCACCCAGGCCATTCCCCGTGACGTTCATCCTTCGTGGGCCACGCAAAGCGGCCCTGAACTCTGAAGGATGCACCTGGGCTCTGCCTTGCATGACTTCAGGTTAAACGAGGCAGCAGGACCCAACCCGAAATCAACAGACTTCGAACCCTGCGATGTTCTTGGCGGAGATGACTTGATTCTTGCATGGTCCACGGTTTCCATCCGTCATTGCCCGTCCTAGCGGGCCTATCGTCCCATGATGAAGCGGGAAACTTAAAACAGAACTTGCCGAGCATCAGGACACCGGAATAGCCCGATGCGGCCTTGCACAACTCAAAGCGCGCATCTGACATGGTATTGCAGCATCCAAGTTATAGCATACAGAGACAGGCCAACGTGCCCTTAATGCCGGCCTGCGTAAAGTCCAAAAGTCCGGACGGCAAAGCCCAGGTTGCCTGCCGCTTCGACCCAGTGAACCACAGAGAGCCAATTTTAACAAAAAAAAGCATCCCCAAAGAAACTGCAGGTGCAACGTGCGCAGTCCTTGATCAGACGGTCGGTGAGATCCACCAGTGCTTCGAAGCGAAAGCTGAAGTTGCCTCTTGCCATGTGACATGTCAACAAGCGGGAATGAAGGGCAAGTTGGTGCAGGGCTGCATGTATGGTGGCACTTGCAAGAGCATGCGGGCCCTCACTTCACACTCTTCCAGAATCCAGCACATCTACGGAAAACTGCAAATGCGACACTCCTGAAAGACACTAACTCTCATTCACAGTCCAGAACCAATACATGTTAACAATAGCAGCGCGAATATGTCAGGATGGCATCCCCAAAGCTAAGCCATCATTTGAGACTTCAGGCATGAAGGGATCCTGGCCTTTGCTAGGCCCATGCCCACCCCCCGAACATCACAAACATCAGGAGCCATTTGTTCGGTTGTACGTGTGGGGTACTTATGGGGAGCGGAAGCCACCCTTCTGCACAACGCAGGTGAAAACTCCTGCCTCCGGTGACCGCCAGCTGTGAGCTGTTGTACGATGTGCCGAACAGTGAGAGCCTCGGGTGTTTCTTTAAAGGAAAGTCACATGTGCCAACGAATGGCATGGCGTTCTGGCCGAACCATGCAATGTGTCGCCAGACAAGTGGCTGTGCAGGTAGCAATGGCTGCCGCTGCTGAAAGTCAAATGTTGGCAGAACCTCAGTTCGATGATCATCGTGCGTTGATGGCTCGTGTTGACTGGCTAATTGTGACTGCAGTTCGATCTCTACTTTGTTTGCGAAGAGAATAAAACTTTGAAAGTTCCGCGACATGTAGCTTGGGAAATAAGAACAATTGTGCGTGTGTGTGTGTATACATATATATATATATATAGAAAGAGAGAGAAACAGAGAAACAGAGAAACAGAGAGAGAGAGAGAGATAAACAGAGAGAGAGAGAAAGGTGCTCACACATATATGTACATGTTAGTTTTTGCTCACTAGGTATCTATGTGCACCACTGTTCACCAAAATGCATGCAGACAATTGATCAGCAGGCACCGGTAAGCGAACAGATGCGCACATTCAGTCTGATAACGAATCTGACTTGTAGATAAAAGACAGCCTCTTCGCGAAACTATTCATGTGCCTGCGCATCACCGGTTAACGATCACGACCCCTGCAGCCGAAACCCTACAGCCTTAAGGCCTAAGCCTTCCAGCCGCTCCACGGGGAGGGGTGCGGTTCCGGCGGATTGCTCCTCTTTCTGAAAATCTCTGTATCCTTTCGGGCAGCTCGCTCCCTCAAGCTCCCCACTTCCTTTTCAGTGGTATGCTCCTCCGCTGCATTGCTTGGAAACCTCTTTCGAGCCCTTTGTTGGTGCTGCTTCAACTTCTCGAGCCGTTTGTGCAGAACTTGGCCCTCTGTCGCAAATTCGCGAACCGTGTCGAGCTCGAACCGTTTGCTCCTTTATCTTTGCGACAGGCCTGCCACTTATTCACACATTGACTGATCCCTTTTGAACGGTTTGTTATCTTTATGTACTTCCCTGGTCCCCTTGGAACGAATTCCTCCTCCTTCTGAAATCTGTGTTGTTTTTTGGCCGTCCGAAGTTCATCACTTTTCACCACTACAGATAAAACATTCATCCATTTCCCCGGCCAGTTAAAGCATTGTTGGCTTGATTTCTTGAAAGAAATCATCAATGCCTTATTACCAGCCCCCCACCGTGGTCCGTATGATGTCAACCACCAATAGAGTGACATGCTGTGACTCGCTCTCTCTGCTTTGCTAGACTCTCTCTCTCGCTCTCTCACTTTCTACCCGGTGGGGAGCCCGGGGAGCGTCCCGCCCCAATCTCCACGCACGAGCGCGCGCCCGCAGTTCGTGGGTGTCTTTCGTGGTCCCTTCGGGGTTTTTCCCCGGAGGGCTCGGCTGTACTTCTGAAGAAAATTCGACTTCCCCCGGCACGGACACTGTCAAACTCTCTATCTCGCTCTCTCTCTCTCTCTCTCTCTCTCTCTCTCTGTCTCTCTCTTCTTCTTCCCTGGCCGGGTGTGAAAAGTGCGCCGGATTGTCCCCTTTACGTACCACGTACCAGGTACCCAAAGTCCTGCAGTAAGCACAAAGTATGTCAAGAAAAGTGTAGAGCATCGGTCTAAGGGGGCTTTCCGCTGTGTCAAGTGTGACTTTGGGACACCATTGAATCAAGGCATGTGTCCCCCGGAGGCCTGCATGACGACATGAAAGGAAACACAGCAGAAATACACCCTAAAGGCCAGGTGAACTATAAAGCTATCCCGGTTTGCACATGTACGGGTCACTACAACTGGTCGTTACACCTCGGTTTCGCCTAGGAGCACAAAGGACCAGTTCGCAAAGGAGCAACAACAATCAACACACGCGAAGAGGTCTACGTACGACGTTGGTCGCCCTGTGCCCTGAGATTTGAAACCTTTCGGAGAAGTCGAAGGCTGCCAAACTAGGGCTCTGGCTGGGGGGCTGACTACAGCAGGCATGCACAACTCACAGCACTAAAACATAAACGAGTCAATAGTAGCTACAGCGACTTCGTCCCCCCTTGCCATGTTGTGAGAAAGCTCGTGGTGCAAAGCAGCCGGCCGGGGCAGCAGTGCGAACAAGGACAAACACTAACATACTATGGTAAAAGCTCCTCCCCCGGTTTGCCTGAATGCAGGTCACGACATGTGGTCACTACACTTCGGTTCCCCTTTGGGAGAAGCTCTAGCCGCGGCGCGAGCCAAGGCCATGCGGGCAGTCCGGCCATGACCCCGAAAACGGCTCGGCGCAACCCCGCGGGGTTAAACAGCCCCCAGTTGTCACCTCCGCGTCGGGATCCTGGGGCCTCCCTTGTAGCTCCGGCCCGTCCGGCCGTGGCCACTACGCGTCGCTTGGGCTTCTCTGCGACCACTGCGCGGCGGGGCTTCTCTGCGACCGGCAGGTCTGGGAAGTCGCTGGACACGAACATGGAGGCGAGAGCGAGAAAGCACGAGAAAGGAGCGCGAGTTTGCTGTTGAGCGGCTTGAGCCAAAATGGCTACTCTCCTCTCTCTCTCGCTCTCTCTCTCTCTCTCGCTCTCTCTCTCTCTCTCTCTCTTCTTCTTCTTCTTCTTCTTCTTCTTCTTCTTCTGCTTCTTCTTCTTCTTCCTCTTCTTCTTCTTCTTCTTCTTTCTTCTTCTTCTTCCTCTTCTTGGGGTCCAGGGATCTTGTCAGGCTCCCCACGCTCTGTCTCTCTCTCTCTCTCTCTCTCTCGCTCTGCTAGGCTATCATCAAGAGTCTCGCAATTTTAATCAAAGTTTCGCAATCAGAATCGGATTCTTTACAAACTCATGCTGGCAAGACCCCAGGTGAAACATTTTGTGTCTCTTGTTGCGACCAGGAGGATGCCCTAAAAGGTCCTGCCAGCCGCCCTGCACGCCAGGCTACGTGACCCGCAGGCCCTGCAGGAGCCCGCGCAGGCGGAGAGACAGCGCGGAGTGAAGAGAAGGAGTGGCAGGCCCAAGCTGTCAAGACTGTGAAGGGAGGGAGTAGGTGGAGCTTGGGTCCCTGACTGTGCGGCCGCCCGCCTCCCCTCAGCACGGAAGGTTTCGGAAGTATAGGCCTTCAACAAACAAGCTTTCGCAACCTCCTGAGAAGAGCGGGGCGACAGCCACTCGTAGTGCTCATTCGGCAGCACAAGCACTATTGGTCGAGCTTTACGGACAAGCTTAGCGAACCCAGCCGACAACTGAGCCGTAATGCAACCCCAAGCCAGACCTGCTGGCGGTGATGCCAGCCCACCAGTGGAATGTCGTGTCGTCGGGACATGGCCTGCAAGACGAGGCCGTCTGCTCAAGAACGCGGATCGGCCAGAGTAGCCAGCCATGCCCTGAAATCCTTGTCAGTGTCAGGTGAAGGGTGTTTCTGGTGCAAGAGGCCGGTCCTGAGCGAAAGCTGGGGTATAGTCGTCCTGGCGCCGCCCAAAACGGTCGAGGAATTGCGGCCCCCTTCTGTGTGGGAGCCCTCCTGCCCAGCATTTGCTGCTTGACATTGTGGCGCATAGCAGCAGCGCCTCCGTTGCCACCTTGGTTGACGCGAGTCCAGCCGTCCTGAAGCGCGTGAGTAAACTCGCAGGCTACGACTGCCGGCTTGTTGTTGAGGAAGCTGACTGTCACTACTATAGGACCTACGAGGAGTCATGAGTTCCTCGTCGTCGTCGTCGTCGTCGTCAGGAACAAAGTGGGGAGCCATTACCACGTCTGCAGGCGACTTGACCTCAGGTTCCGCACGGCGGCGCGTCCGCACGCAGACCTGGGCAGCCGGTTGCCTAGCTGCCGTCCTTGTCACGTAAACATGAAGATTCGCCTCTTCATTGTCTCTGTAATGCCACACCTGTGAGCGATCATGAGCGAGCGGCTCATCAGTTGGCGGACTTGCCTTGACCACCCGAAGAAAACTTTGCTTGCCCCACCTGCGCCTTGCAAGATCCTGCACTTCAGACCAAGCCGGAGCCGCAAAGAAGTCAGCGACCTGGTTGGCTTCCCAAGTGCTAGGACAGCCCTGAGCCTCAAAAACAAGAAGCTTGGACTCGTTGCGGTCGTCCGTCCGGGCCGAACCACTCCCAAGTCAGACCCTCCTCCCGCCCTGAAGCAAGGAGGTTGGCCTCGGGACTGAGCCTTAGCCAGGGACATACGGTAGTAGTTGCCATCGTTGTCCTTAGCTGGGCGAGGCCACCAGTAAACATGCGGGTGTGGCAGCTTGGAGCATCTTCACCTTGGTGCTCGAGACCCCAGAAACATTTAGGCGCGGCCTCAGGACTGAGGCGTAAGTGGCCCGTGAGGAGCCATTCCTCCTTGACTTTGTTCCATGCCCACTGTCCTCCCGAAAAGGTGCTGACCGGGACGTCACTAGCCTCAGCCGAGTGAGTCATGACCTGCACGGCGGAGTCCTCAGTGTCAGCAAGGTGGACACGACGGTACTTGGCCGGCGCGACAAGCCTGACCGTGTGACGAGGGGCCGGAGTAAACTTACGCACGTTAGTAGCCTTGGCTGGTCGCACGTAAGGGGCCTGCTGACTATCACCTATGGCAAAGTCGCAGCTTCAACTCCCCAAGTGCCGCCGCTCTGCGAACCGCCGCCTAGCTTTAATGACCGTGATGCCTTCGAGAGTCTCAATCCCAGGCTGGTCCAAAAGAATGGTAAGCGGCTCACATCGCATGAGAGCTTTCCAGGCATCTAAGCCCCAAAGCCCATAGCCCGCGACCCAGAAACTCTTGACCCTAAGCCCTTAAACCCAAACCCATGAACCCGGAGGCCCTGAACCCACAAACCCAAAACCCCCAAGGCCGCAAATCCTAGATCGAGAAAGCCTTAACCCTAAAGCCCTAAATTCTAAACCCAGAACTCCTAAGCCCCCAAGCCCAGAATCCCGCAACCCTGAAACCTTAAACCCCGAAACCCTTGACCCTAAACCCCTCAACCCGGAAACCTTAAAATTAGAACCCCTGAACCCAGAAACCCACAACCCCGAAGCCCAGAAACCCTTAACCCTAAATGCTTAAACCCAGAACCCCTAAACCCCAAAGCCCGAGCCCAGAAACCCGAAACGCAGAAGCCCGGAGCCCAGAAATCTTAAACCCAGAAACCTTTAACTAAACCCAGAAACCCTTAACCCTCACCCCTGAACCCAGAAGCCCTAAACCGCAAGCCCAGAAGCCCGGAACCCACAAAGCCAGAACCAGCAAGCAGTGCGTCGCAATATGAGCAGTAAAGAAAAACCACAAGCTGTCAGGCCGCCTTTCTTTCGCCCCCCAGCCTTACCCGCCCTCCGTATGCGCGAGCCCGGGGTGCCCTAGATCCGTCCCACCAAACGAGGCACAGCTTCCTCCTCAGCCCGGGATAGGGGATGCAACGGATCTGACGAATGCATCTTTCTTTCTAAGCATGCAAAGTCGGATCTGTCGAAGGGACAGAGTAATGGGAACATGCTTTTCAAACTCCATGTGCGATTGCCTCACACGGCACAACAAAGCCACCCTCTCTTCTTTCCTTGTCTTATTTCTGCCAAGGATGGGAGGATTTAAATAGGTGGTGTAGTCATCTTTCTCAAGATTGCTATTCCCTTCCAACGGTGCTGCTCTATTCCCTTTTGTGCGGGCGGTGCACTCCCCTTTGTCAAAATGTCCATTCCCTTTTGAAGGGGTTTTGCAGATCTTTCTCAGATTCCCTAACTCATGCGCAGAGTTGCTCCTGTTTCCCACATTTCCGAAACGTCTTCGAACGGCGCACCCCTCTTCCTGACCTTCTCTACTCTCCTCGCGGCTTGTTCATCTTTCTCAAAGACTCTCATCATCTCTAATCCCTTACGCATGGTTGACTCTTTCTTTCTCACATTCTCGAGTCCCTTTAAAGCAGCGCACTCCTCTTTCTCAAATTCTCTGATCCCTGTCGAACGGTTTTAGTTATCTTTTCAGAGTCTCCAGCACCTTCCACACCATTGTTCGTATGGAAACCGCGAATCAGGCTCGAATGGCCATACTCCTATTTCTCACGTCTCTACTATTTGCATGCAGTTTGTCCATCTGTCTCAACTTATGAAGGCTCTCCCGCTTAGTGTATCCTTGCTCTTTCTCAAGTTCTGTAGTCGAGTGGCTTTCCCGCAGTTTTGCTCATCTGTCTCAAACTCTCTAGTCCCATTTGCGCGAGTGGCTGCCATCTCAAATTCTCTAGTCCCTCTCGTGCGGTTTACTCCTCTTTCGGGCGGATTCGTTTTTTTCTCAAACTCTCTGGTCCCTCTCGCGCCGTTTACTCGTCTTTCGGGCGAATTCCTTTTTCTCAAACTCCCTAATACCTTTCGAGGGGCTTTGCTCGTCGTTCTCAGATTCCGTAGTCCGGTTCGAGCGGTTTTGCTCCTCTTTCAAACGTTCTAGTCCCTTTCGCGCGGTCTTCAAATGCCTCGTAGTATTTTCGGAAACGGCCGAGCATCCTCAGAGCTTTGAACGGGCTGGCAGCTGTTTGAAAACTTTTTGTTCTATGAGCTTTGAATACGTTTATGCGATTGTTCGATGGCCTTCAAAGGACTTGAACAGAGCTGGCAGTTATTGGTTTTGCAGCTTATTGGTTTTGCAGCTGTGTCTATAGATTTGGATTTTGTGCGCAGGGTTTCAGGTTCTGGGAACAAATGTAGAGCTGCCTCTACGAAGTTGCAATTCAATGGGGTTTCTCGCTGGCTTCAAACGGCGTCGGAGGTTTAAGATGAGTCTTGGAGTTGTCTACAGGCATGCGACTGTGTTTTACGGTGCTTTTGGGTTGGTTCTGAGGGGTTTGGATGGGCTTTCGAGCCGGTTTTGAGGCTTTTCATGAATGCTACAGCTGATTTTCTGCGGCGGTATCGGAGCTTGGTCTCAGGCTTGGAACGGTGGTTGCGAAGGGGTTAAACGGTTAGTCAAATGAGTTTTGGATGCTGGCATAAGTGCCCGAGCCAAAAAGAAACTCCGGGCAGGGGTGGCATGGGCCAGAAGGGGCAGCCTACATGGGTCACGGGTTTCCTTGCGCATATATCTGTGGTGCTGGGTGGTACACTGGGCGGTACGGACTGGGATGATGCGGCGGTCGAGGCCGTACAGTAGGGGAGGATGTCACGCCAAAAATGCTTTGCAAGTCAAATACGGATGAGCTGGTCACGTCCTACTGGAAACTGCATTTGCGCTCTGGAAAATTTGAAGCATTTTCGGACGGACGGGAGACAGGATAGGACACCAACCAGTAAACGAGCTGCACAATAGTTTGCAGCATTGCGGGGGCCTGAGTCGGGACGGGATGGGATATCAGAAACGCTCAAGCCGCAGAAAAATACTCCACCTTGAAAACACGCAGGCGGACTTGGCTACCATTTTCGAGTGGCGCCGGATAGCAGCTTCTATTCCGGAACTTACAACCCGCCGAAGAACCTACCCAGTCCTGCTGCGTGCTGAATGCCGCCACAACTTTTGCTGTCGGGGATACAACTAACACTTGCAAGTTGATAGACTAATGTGCTGACTGTCATTTCCCGCCTGCCGTGCAGCTTTTTGATCTATGCCAGCAAAAAACGGACGCAACAATGCATGCTGGTTAGGACTGGTCTTACCTGATCCTTCGGATAGGGGCGGCCAGCTAATCTTGGCACAAGGGTCGTTTTTGCACGTGCAGAGTCCAGCATCCTGAACTGCTTCTGTTCCAAAGCATAGCTTCGTGGCACTGGATTTGCCAAGGATTGCCCAGCCCCTGCAGTCGTGTGAAATTTTTGTTAGGCTGCAACGAAAGTTGTGGGTTGGATGCAAAAGTGGGAGTGTCCCCGAAAGCCCACGGACGAGGGCGGTACGCGCACGACACACACGATCACACTCACCCGCAGTTATGATTCATGCATCTGCATGCATACATGAAGCCATGCGTCCGTACAACAAGCTCGATACAGGTCGAGGCTTTTTTGCTGTCAGAAGCCCTTTGAAAGGCCCTCAAGTCTGCAGAGGTGCCTGAAGCTCGAAGCGGAGTGGCTGCAGCTGCCACGGGTTTCCTAGCTGACAGAAGGCTGAAGGCTGAGGATCCTATCGAAAAACATCGTAAGACCCAGTTGTCCCGCGAAGGGTTGATTCAGATTCAATTCAATCATGTTAAGGATGGGGCAAAGCCTCCTACAGGCCTGACACAGATAACTGCCTTGTGCACAGTCCTGAAGATGGTCTTTGGAATCCAAACAAAGCTGCAAGAATGTCCCTGTTCAACGCATCTACGGGTGAAAATGAGTGCAGAGTGCAAATCGCGAATCTTGGAAGATCGATGGCAAGTCCCCCTGCATGCTGCGACCACGGAAATAACACGGGAGCTGGAGCTGAGTCGGCGTCGCTGAATCGTCGTGGGGGAACCGTCGGCTGGAACGAAGCTAACCTCCGCAGATCAAAGTGGTAAAGTGGCCCCATGGCGATGCTCAGCCACGACTTGGGGGCTTCATTGGGGGTTGCACCCGCAAACCCCTTCTGTGCCACCGCTGATGTCTCGACTTGCCTTGCGCCCCATTGGCCAGAAGCGCACCGCTTCAAGCGACCCATTATTGTCGCCGAAGACTCCTGCCACTGGAAACCGATGGGAATTACGGCTTGATTCGCTCGGTTTTTCGACATGAATGCTGCCCTGACGGAATGCTTCTGCCAACAAGAACAGGAACATCAGAAGGATGAGGCAAGGGCGACAGCGATAATTGCAACGACAAAACGAAAGCCGCGGATGACGGCGACGATGGTGATGATGATGATGATGATGAAGAAGAAGAAGAAGCAGGTGGAAATGAAAATGGAAATGATGGTGATCATGATGTTGCTTAGGATGGTGGTGATGGTGATGGTGATGGTGATGGTGATGGTGATGGTGATGGTGATGGTGATGGTGATGGTGATGGTGATGGTGATGGTGATGGTGATGGTGATGGTGATGGTGATGGAAGAACCGTGATGATGACGGTGATGATGGTGATGATGAATATGATGATGATGACGACACGATGAAGATGAGGATGACGCTGAGGATGACACTGAGGATGGGTACGGAGAGACAAGGGCGATGATTCCGGTGCTTGTTGTGATTGCTGTGATAGTTGAGGAATGGTTATGATGATTATTCAGTGATAGCATGTGCGATGGTAGTGATGGTATATAAGCATATAGGTGTTGTATTAAGTTACAAGCGCCTGCCATGCGGTAGAACCCATCAGGGCTGCATCCCGAGCCAGAGTGGCACCTTGCTGCGAGGACCTGTCACTGGTCAGGAATCAACCATTCGGATGCTGGGGGAAAAGGAAGAGGAGCAAGGGGCAAACAACGACGAAGGCGGTGACTACGACCGCCGCAGCGACGGGGAGGACGACGACGACCACAACTGCGACGATCACTGAAGCTGACAACCGCAACGATCATGATAACCACGACGAACACAATCAACATGTGGCGGCGATGCTGACGGTGACAATAACGACGACGGCGGTGACAGTGGTCTTAGTTATGATGGGAGCTACCTTAGGGATCTTCACAATCGCGTCAACCGTGCATCATTCCCCCGCCTTTTGGAGAGACTTTGGCAACCAGTTGCGTCTTGCAGCCTCCAGCGAGCATTCGGCCAATTTTGTTCGTGCACTTTCAGGCAGAGCGGATCTTGGCGGTCACTTTTGCCTACAGTGCCTGTGCTGAAGTTAGCATGGCGAGGGATCTCGGAAACCAAGAATCTCGCGGAACCTTCTGCCTGCGTTGTCGCAAGGCTTCTTTTGCAGATACTCCAATCAGAGCGCATCCCTAGAAGGCTTAAAGAGCTGAGGATTGAAGCCCCCACAACATGCGAGGGGAGCTGAGGGTAGCAAGGAGTCTCGTGGCCGGAGCCTCTGCCCAGAGCCCTGCCGAAGCCAGCGCTTCGGAGGCCTTGGACGCAGACTTGGACAAGTTCGAAGGGAAGTGCTTCTCGCACCTCGAGGACTTCCGGCTGCCCCTGGAGCTCAGCGCTGCCTCCGAAAGCTAGCAACTTCGCCTCGGCAGCTTCGCAGGCGACAAGATTGCGCTCTCTTGACCTTGGACCTTCACACTGCGAGAACTTGCTGTTCAACGCATCATGCTCGTGATATTTCCTGTTCATATGCCTCGATGGTAAACCTCACTTGAAGTCGCTCTTGAAACCTTCCAAACGAAGGTCACACAACTAGGAAGGAAGCAATCGCTACGAACATCTTAGAAATTGCGTCTGGTGCATACAGAGCAAAGTGTTCAACAAGCCTGCCACATTGTGACAGTCTGCCGCGGCATCGCTTCGGGTTTGAAGCGGCACGGCTCTGTGGCCTAGCTGCCTGGTTGTCAAAGTAAGTCTGCTCACCGGACCGACCAAGGTGCCATGAGCCACTCCACCTCGTCACTGCTCGTTGCTCGTGAACTGCCTGTCAGTCTGAACATGTGTCATGGCAATGTAGAAGGACTATGCTACACGTACTGCTTTTACAGTGGCAGGACCCATGGCACCACCTGTCGGTCTGTCTTGCGCAATCTGGAAGGCACCGAACTCGTATGCCTTGGCGACTAACTCTTCGGTTTGGCTTTGGGCAAAGCAACGATGGAGGCTAGTCACTCTGTTGTAAGCAGGAAATCAGGAAAGCCCGGTGGCTTCACAGGGTTGTGTTCCTATGCGAGCATTTGCCAAGGATCGTTGAGCCACTCGTAGCCTGAGCCGCACTGATAAAGGTCGCTTGAAGCACTTTAAAGGTCGCTTGCAGCACTGAGAAAATTTCAATGTGGGACTCGTTTGGGCTTGTTAACAGTCGATGATGCTCTTGCTGCGGGAGTCTCACAACCTTCATATGCTTCTTTTGGGGAGAATGCCCGATCAACACTTCCCGATGAGAACGCAGCCCACTGCCCGTTTCTTGCCTTCCAGATGCAGCGGCGATGCAGCGGCGAGTTCTGCCTTCTTCTCTCAACTTGGGCCCCAATGCATAGCATCACTGCGAGTTGAAACTAGGGCTACATGTTCTGGTCACGAGGTTTTTTACTCCCAAGCATGTATTCACTGGTTTTTAACCTCACTTTCACTGACAAAACTCACGCAACAACCAAACGAAACACACGGCCAACGTCGATACAACTGCTAGTTGGATCGAAAAGAAGTGAAGCTCCGAAGATTCTGAAGACTCGAAGCGCTGAAGCTCTTGAGGACTGGAGTCTCGCTCATGCTTCCGGGGAATCGAGCTTCGCTGATTCCGAAGACTCGAGCAGCAATTCTTCACGCTGCAAGAACGAGCCTTCCCGAATCACCCCTGGCCTGCATTCGATCCGTTGTGTAACAGTATCTAGGCAAGCCGATGCCTCTGCTGTTCTGGAAGCCTCAAAAAAAATGTAGATACGACCAGAACCCTGCCGAGGCTGTTGTCTTCAAGGTTCTGCGGCAACTGAGGTTGCACTTCGTGACTCTTTCTGGGCCTCAAGAGCCAGGCGATCAGTGCCGGCGAAGCATCGCGTCGGAGATTGCTTCAAAGGCGTCCCCGTATAGTACGCCTTGGCCATCGTGTCCGAGAGAGCTGACGGAACCAGGATACAAAACAGACAATCACACACCCTGGATCCTTTTCACACGTGGCTTGCCAACAATACCATCCAGCCTAGTGGGCGGTAATTTGTCCGTTTATGCGGCATGTTCGAAAAAATCTACCCCTGCTTTCAGATTCATGCGGCAGTTTGGTTGCATGGGATTCTCGAGACCGTTGTTCGCTGACGCCTCCTGACATGCGAGCCTTTGCAATCATCCGAGTACAATGTTGTCAGCTGCTGGCATATCAGTAACAGTGCTTTCCGAATACATTGTCCCATCTGAGATGTCTGACTCGTGGCAACTGTCAGACGATTCCCTGGGTCCCAACTCCTACAACAAGTTCACCGGCAATATCTAACCCAGCAGGCCATTCCGTAGGTTCTACTGCGAAGCCAGGCTTCGAAGCTCTCCCCCAGCTGCCCTGCCAGGCGCAGGGATCCAGCTGCTCGAGCAGCATCAAGGAGAAGCTTGCGCTGCACATAGCCTGTGTGAAGCTTCTATATATATATATATATATATACATATATATATATATATGTATATATATATATATATATAGATTACACTAGATGGTCTTACCAACGGTCCTACCATGTCTTACCAGAGCCCAGACTGCTTTGCGGGCCTCGACGTCCAAGTGCCCCGGTACACATGCGACCAGTTCCCAATATCGTCGTTCCATGGCCTGCATCCTTCCAAGGAAAAGCTTCTGGGAAGATACATCATCAGAGACAGTCGTCTCAACAATGCTGAAGTCCTTGGCCCAGTCCAGTATCGCTTCCTGCCGAGAACTAGTCACAGACCATACAAACCTGCCTGTAGCACGTGCCTGCAAAAAGACTTAAGAATCGTACCAACCGTGCCACCCCAATTTTTTGGGGCTCGCCTCACTACGAGTTAAAAACGAGTAGAGTTTACAGTCTTTTCGGAAGGCGGTTGAACAACTGGAGCGCCAGAGGACCGGGCGGTCAGCACACGCACACACACACACACACAACCCCCTAAACCCTAAACCCTAAACCCTAAACCCAGACACACACAACCCTTCGCCAGGCCATGGCCTGCCATGCTGGGCTCTCAGGCTTCAGCAGCGGCCGGCCGTCATGAAAAAGCCTGGCACAAGGAACATTCTGAGCTGAGCTGAGCTGTCAAACTCGGGATTCAGGTTTGTCTGGTGTTTCGTACAGTAGTGTTTTTTGAGGTTTATAGGAAATAAGGTACGGTTCGACGACCCTCCTTATCAGGCCAAGCAGCAGCAGCTGTACTTCGCTTCCCACTGCAGCAGCGACCGGGCTTGTTCCAAGCAGCCCTGCACAAGAAGCGGTCTCCCTCAACGCCAGCGCAACTCTCCGGGGATTTCGCCTTTGACCCGACTCCTGCTGAGCCCCACTCAAAGCAACAGCTACGTCAGGTCTCAGCTGCAAACCCACTGCCAGACTGCCAGATCGCCTCGCTGGTTCAACGTCAGGTTCCACGCCTCGGCCACGACAAGACTTCAAGAGGCTCCTCGGCACCAGTAGGGATCGGTATAGCTTCTGGCCTCTCCACTGACCTCCAGGTGGTCAAAGCTTAGGAGCTCCGCACCGATTTGAAGTTGCCTGCAGGGCTCAAGGGCTCCGAAGGGATGCGCAGACTGTTCAGAGGGTCAGCTTCCGTGTCGATGCCATCCCTATGGCAGCGGATATGACAGACTGTAGAAAGAAATGGAAAACTTTCCGAAGAGGATAAAGAATGACGAGAGGCAGCGGCCATCATGATACAAGTAGAGCTTTCAGAAACCCTGGCATGCATCAGTGCGGGGTGGCACGCCTGGCAGGATCCATTACGATGTGATGAGTCCTCGATCTCTAGTTGCAGCGCGATTACCCGCAATAATGAAAACACGTTGGGGCGAATCCTCCCGAAATCATCCTTGCTTGGAGCGCTAAACCCGAGACAAGGTACCTCTCACCTCCCGTTGGCACCTGCCCTTTCATCCCCATTCGCAGGCACTTCTCCGCAGCACCTTCTGGGTAATCATACAGGAAACAGCCCAAGACTGCAGCTCCCTCGGCACCACATCTTTGACAGGCTGCAGTCAGTCTTAAGTACAGTTCTTCACTCCTCTGCAGATGCAGTTGTACTCTGGCGCTGAGGCTGCGAGCTTTTAAGCTCGTTGCGATGCAGTCTTGCGGCTTATGCTGCTACATATCGAGGCACATCGGCCGGTTGCTAGACTCATCTTGACTTCTCCTAGAGATGAAATGCCAGTCGCCTGCTCAGAACAAGTCTTGTGAGTTTCGAGGGCTCCGCCAACCGACTGCCACTAGGTGGCCAAGGCGATTCGTCGCATGGCAAATTCGCATAGCGAGGCTGCGCGCCTCGCACTTCACCCGGCAACACCTAAACCATGCCTGATCGAAACCGCTCCCCAAGCAGGGAAGCAAAGTCTGGAAGTGCCTACTGCCACAGCCAGGGCCCACTCTCGCAGCGAGATCGCCTGCTTGTCATGAAACTGCCATTGAGTACGAAGACCTTGACCCTGACTGCACCGCAGCTGCAGCATGTATAATTTAGGCTGTGCCGATTCATCAGCTTCAAGCGGAGGCCACGACGCCAAAACGAACGTCGTCACCTACACGTCAGCTCTGCGATTGCAAAAGTAGGATAGGCTGATGGCTGTGCTCTCAACGCGAGGCGCCTTTTGCGCCAGTGATTCAGTTTGACAGTCCCTGGCGCTTCGCGGACAGCTGCAACCACCTTCAAACGGACATAGCACCGCTAAAGCATAACTTCGAAGAGGCGAAGAATTGCCTCTGGAAAAAATACCTCACCATGGTCATCTGACACGCCCTGTTTCAGGCAGCTGTGGCAGGTAGTGGGAGTGAAAGCAACATGTTCATGCCTTCACTTTCCTTGAAATCGTGTGCCCGAAAATTATCGAGCACCCGAGTATTGGCGACTACAGCGATTCTGAAGCAACAGCCTTGCGGAGTACTCTCAGAAAATTCCCCAGGCGACCCCGGGATTGAAGCATGAAGCCGATAAGCTCTTCGACAATGCACTGGCCCTTGTAAACTGCAAGATGCCAGATGAAGATGCCCTGCTTCAAAATTTGCCGAAAATCTGGCTTAAGCTGCCAGGATGAAACAAGACGCAGAATTGAACATGAGGCTTACACGACACGCTGGGAAGAGCTGGCATCTGACATGTGGTGTCCAGAGTCCAGCTGGCAGGCAGCACCTAACTAATGACTACTTCACCAAATTCCTACGGAGTAGCTGCACCACTCTGCGTGGACTCTGGCCCCAAAACGGCACTATACCGCACCCCGCAGCACCATGGAGCACACGCGCGACGGCCTGCTTCGGTGCTTAAGCCTTCGTGAAGACGTCGCCCATTTGCATTGCTCTTATCTTTCTATTGTGCCGCTACGAAATGCCCTCCTAAATGATAGGATGGAATGCCGATCTGAATTTGAAGGTGGCGGGCTGTCTGTGAACAAAGGCCTTCCAGGCGCGGCTCATCCAGGCATCAAATCGGGAATCTTGCCTCGAGGTCCAAGGGGGCCAGAGCAAGTCAAGTCGTTCCGAAGGTGTCGAGGACAAGCATTGTTGCTTCCTGCAGGGAGGCTGCAACCGCGATCCAGAAGGCAACTGCTCCATCGACCAGCGTCACTGTCGTCATTCCTAGACCTCTAGAGCTCCTGGTGGCTCTGCATGGCGACGGCCATCGGAGTAAGACCTGCAGGTTCAAAGAGGCCACAATTTCCGCCAGATTCGGGTCTGGGCTTAGGCTTCACCTCAGAGTGTGAATCAACTGCACATTGCAGAGCTGGTCTTTCGTACATGGCTGAATTGCTGCTGCCAGCATTGATGTCAGGATTGTTGACGAAGCAACCTTGTCCGTTTATGCAGTGCTCATCAGTGTCTGGCCTGATGCATTGGTGCGGTGCATGCTGAAGCCAAACTCAAGCAGGTACTCCAACCTGCACCGCTGGCGTTCAATTCAAAGGCGATGGCTCAGACTCGGCCAACCGGGTGCCACTCCACAGCGGAAACCCAAAAACCAGGCCTTATGTGTATTTTGTTCCACGATGTTCTGCTATTGCTCAAGCTCCCAAGCTGGCATGTGGCTTAGTATTTATGTTTGTGGGAGCACCAAGGCGCAGCACATCACGATAGTCTGATAGGAGTATGCAAGACTGTCCACCGACGTCTTAAACATGGAAACATAGCTGCAATTGCAGTGTAGAGAGCAAAAACATGCAAATCGTCCCGGATCCATTTTCTTGCTAGGAACAGCTCTGCATGCCCATATCCGGCTGCGTAGTGGACGCAGCTGTTGTCGAAGCTATCCTTGGGACCAATGCCGAAGACAAAGAGCCCCAGGCAGCACACTGAATGCACGACCGGTGAGCTAAACCTAGAATTCTTATTTTCAGGTGTCTGCTTCAGCAGCCAGGGCACGACGAGTTGTGCATCAGCTCCTGAGGCAGCCGAGTTGTGTCAGTCAAGAGGAAATCTGGCGCCTGCTCCGTGAGTTCAGCACATCCGTTCTCAGCTTCTGTCAGGATCCTTTGAACACTGGCAATTGCAGACCTAGCAGCCTCGTTCGATGAGCAGCTTCGCGGCTTCCGAATGCCCGGCCCATATTGCATACCCCAGAGCAGTGATGCCCTGCATCGCAATGATGGTAGGAGGAAGCTGCAGCTGAGCAAGAACATGACCACACAAGAACAACGACAAGGACGACAAACGCAGAGGTAGCAGCAGCAGCAGCAGCAGCAGCAGCAACAACAACAACAACAACAACAACAACAGCAACCACCGCCACCACTACAACAACAACAGCAGGAGGAACAGCCAAAACTTGGAAAACAGCAACAGCAACAGCCCCAGCAGCTTCCGGATTCGTGCTTGAGAAAAAATGAGAATGCCCCGGAGGCCTCCACAACCATCGCACAGGGCCACAGCTAGATGAATTTCCCTCCTGCCTTGGAATCCTGATAGTCCACAGGCTCCTCACGACTCTCGCGACGCCTGAGCTTTGAGAACTATCCATCCTGTCAAGCATGCCTGTACGACAGACAGCTAGGGAGGAGACAACTTGTTTTTGAGATTGCCGTGCTGCTTGTGCACTGGGTGCTGGCAAGCATGACGCTCGCGGAAGAGATGAAGGGGCTACATGAATGCGTGAAGCTTGCAAGCCAAGCTTCTGGAGCAAGAGCTGGAGCAGGCGCACGTCACCTTCCTTGGCTACCTGAGCTGAGCAGGGAAGTTTGGACCGTCCCTCACATGAGCTTGGAACAGCAGGCAATGATCAGGCTAGCTACATCATGATTCTAGCTCCTGATAGGGCAAGCATTACTGATCACGGTCCCGGGCTGTGAACTACCTCTTCCACTCCACGGAACCGAAATCCTCCTAAAATCAGGAATGACAATACTACTACGATAACGTCGCTTGACAAATCGGTTCCTTCGGGGTTGGTCTACTGTACTCACAGCAGCGCATCTTGTTGCCTGTATCAGTCGTCTACATCCACATCGGTCTGATGTTGTGCGTCGGTGATACACACTGGGCATATACATACGTATGTGTGTATATATACAGTTGTAGTATATATATATATATACATATATACACATACATCTATATATATACGCACACATTCATATATATATATATATGTATACATATACAACAAGTATATACATGTGTACATATATATATATATACACTCATAAGTATATATATATATATACCGCATTGTCGGCACATCCTGTCGCATTATGCAGTAGCTGCAGCCTCGTGCAGAGGAAAAGCCATCTGCTCAAGCCGTTGTAGGATCCTCAGCTGCGATGTTCATGTGCCATGCAAGGATCGAAGCAGCACCCTGCATCGGGTTGGCAAGAAAGCTGTTGCACAGGGCCGGACTCCAGGCAAACACAAACACGAATGTGAAAACATTGATATTTGCTAGTTCTTCTAGCTATCTGTCCCTCTCTCTCTGCGTATTCGACACATGTTTAAACAGTGTATTAAGTATTAAAATACAACAGTGTACATTTACTCACTCACTCACAGGCTCTGCAATGTCCAAACAGTCCATGTCCTGCAGTGACACCATAGAGACAACGCTACACACATACCTCTGCTACAGCGGGCCCCTCATACAAAACACACATAAGTAGGTATCAATTCGCGAATACTCAGTCAAGGTCATGTCCATGAGATCACGAATATGCCTTGCCGCAAACATGATGTGGTGTGGTTTGTGTGGCATCACAGAATACAGCTAGAATCAGCTGGAAGACCCCATGCCTGATCATGCCTGTCCAGGCACGCTTCCCACTGTCCCAAGTACTCTCGCAATTTCTTGCCTGGGCCAAGGGAAAGACAGGAAGAAGACATGAGACGCTCCAAATCTCCAAATGACAGAGAAGCTTCAACAGCAGCGAGGTTGCAAATGCACGGTGACGATGAAAGGAACCCGGGCGTTTGCGCGAGGCCTGAATCAAGCCTAAGCCGAGCTGCTGATTTTGAGCATCAGCGCTTCGTCTGAATACTTCATGGCGGCCTCGAGTTTTCTAACTTACGATAAAAGGGATCTGTCTCAAGACGGTGCGTGGGCCTGCATGCCATTTTTCCGGAGGTCCTCGAAGACCGGTGCCAGCTCCTTCGAGAAGCAATTTTCGTTCGCCCTCTTTTTGATGTCGCTCTCACAAGCGCGCATGAGCCACGAGCCACAGCCTCGTCAGCTTCAAGGGCTTCGATCAAGTTGTGTAGCTCAATGTCACCTGACCCAGTGCAAAAGGCTTGGGAAAGAGGTACCTGGACTTTGACAGTATCCGCACTTGCCGCAGTTTGCAAACATTAACCTTGAAACCGAAAGCAGGCCCGACACCACATCTCATCCTTCTTGCAACGAGGCACGATCCAACGTGATCTGATAATGTTCTGCCTGAGTCTGCACATGTCGATCCGGCGACTAGATGGTCACACCCGAGAACATACTCGACTCGAGGTGAAGATCAATCTGTCGTGGTTCAGTCTCGTAGCTACCAGGAGGTCCCTCGTTATCGCTACATGGGTACCACCTGCAGTCTGTCTGGTCTGGAGCTGTTACTGCCTGTTGAGCTTGCTTCCCTCCACTTGGATGGCGGAACCTCTTCCACTCTATCCTCTGATGTGCTCTGGCTCACCTCACCAATACCGGCTGAGAGATGGTTCAAGTCAAGATGCAGCCGCTCGCATTTGGAGCCAACCCTGCATGGCCTCCAACGCGGAGAGACAAAGCGGGCTGGGTACCAATCGAGTATCGGCATCATGTATCAATGAAGATTTCCTTGCTCGGGCAGCAGGGGTGCAAGCATCGAAATTTTGGGTCAGCTGTCCGGCATGCCTCAAGAACAAGCGAAGCATTCCGAAGCCTGCTCTTAGTCTTCCGACTCTTCAGAGCAGCCTCTGGCCTCTGGGTTCCGCGCGAAGCCCTGCATAGCCTTTGCCTTGGTCAGCCCGACTGAAACTGCCGGCACATGTCATCGGCAGCACTTCAAGCCCAATGGTAGCAGGCTAGAGTTTCACTCTTACGCGAATCATGATGATAATGATGATGGCGGTGGTGGTGCTGGTGGTGCTGGTGCTGGTGGTGGTGCTGGTGGTGGTGCTGGTGCTGGTGGTGGTGCTGGTGGTGGTGATGGTGATGGTGAAGACGATGATGATGATGGTGATGATGGTGATGATGGTGATGATGGTGATGGTGATGATGATCATCATGATGATGATGATGATGATGATCATGATGATGGTGATGGTGATGATGATGCTGATGATGATGATGAAGATGATGATGATCATCATGATGATGGCGATGGTGATGAGGATGATGATGATGATGATGAAGAAGAAGAAGAAGAAGCAACGTTGCATGCTGCATGCCACAGGGAGGGAGCGAAAATTATGGTGACTTCACTGCAAACGCAAAGCTGCAAGCTGCATCCCGAGGCTGGGGGTATGCTGATGGAGAGTGTCAGCACACTGCGGACTGCACTCTGTCAAGCAACTGTAAGCTGAAAGCAAGTTCCATAAAAGTCGTAACGGTCCTGACTCCGCCGCTACATGCGCAAGTCCTTATCCACCCTGTCACGCTAGGCTGTGGAAACACAATGCATCGAGGAGGCAGTCTCTGGATTGCGCGCTACGTAGGCCTTGACCTGCAGTGAAGCTGAAGGAAAAACGGCCGCCAGATCTACTTTTTGCTATTCGGATGCTTGCATCCTGAGCAGGGAATGGATTGATTCACCACATGATCCTAGAATGGAAAAGTTCCACGACGGGGACCCAGCCGTAAAACCTTCTAACTCCATGCCTTTCCACCTTTCCGCAATTCAATACCCTGACAAGGACCTCTCAATGACAGGATAGTCCTCGCCCTTCCCGATCCTCGGCCCACATCGCGTCATCCAACGCTGGAAGGCGACACAACTCCAAAGCTGTCCCATCGCCTGGGAAACTGGGATGATGAGGATCTTCGGTGATCTTGGGTGCTCGGGGCTGGGTTGAGTCATTGAGAGAGCTTTGGCTGCAAAGCATCCGCTACTATGCCTCCGCTCGATCAGAGTAAGCAGGCTTGAAAAATGAGTCGCCGAATGAGAGTCTGAATGCATGGGCTGCATGGTTTTGGGCATTCATCCATGCCCTCATTCTCAGTGAACGCACTCATCCCTAGACAAAAAAGCAAAGCATGGGGTGCAACAGGAAAGCATTGCTGAGATCTGACCAGGGCTCTAATCGAAAGGACCTCGATCTCGCAGCTCGCCATGTCTGGCATCTTCGGCGGCTGACACCACCATATATTTCACAGTTTGAGCCATCACTTCAGATTGCGGGAAAGTTTGCTGCCAATGTGCTTAACAAGAAGGCCTTAAGCTTGGCAACCCAGCATCCATCCTCCCGACACTTCCAGTCACAAAGACGGCCACAAGAAAAAATTGAATCTCGAGCTGGGGATGACTTGGACATGCTAGCAAGCCTGATCCTCCTGACTCGGATGTCCACCTTCGTCCTCAGAACCTTTACGAACCGATGCCGGTCGGAGCATGATCGGCCTCAGCTCTGTGAAGCCATCGATGCTCTCCGTAGCGGCGAGGCTCGAGAACATGCCTCTTCGGAAGCAGCAATATTATATTATATTATATTATATTATATTATATTATATTATATTATATTATATTATATTATATTATACTATATTATGCTATATTATAATATATTATATTATATTATATTATATTATATTAATTTTATATTATATTATATTATATTGCAGCAATAACCCCCCAGGGCGCCTGGAAGTGCCGTCTGCGCATCACGTGATGATCTGACACAGTGGCCTGACTGCCTCTTCCACAAGTTCGGGACGGGCCTGCTGTCGCTGCGTCCAGCATCACGAGTGCCTGCGCTGTCTGCACGAACTCTTTTGGATTCTTTTGGCTTTCAGATACTGACAGCAATAGGGGGGCTGATAGCTGTGACTAATGTGCTCTCGTCAATTGGATAAAACACCTCCTGACATTCCAAGAACAAGACAGATTCGATGACTTCCACATTTAGATTGATTTGTTTCGAAAGACTTGTGTTGAACGACCCGGGCATCGCTCTCAGGCAGTCAGAAATCCCTACCGAAGAACCGCCTGGATCTGGCACCTCTGAGTATGCTGGTGTTTATACTCTACCTCAGAGAGGGCTGATCACTCCTGGAGAAAGTTGCTGCCTCCTCAGAGTCTCGCCCCAGTGGTGCTGCCAGCATTCCGGTACCCAAAGCTTCGAAGCTTCGCGACGCCAAGGCTGCCTACGAGGCTTCAAGGAAGAAAGTGCTTCGTTGGGGAGGGCTTCCTGGACTTTACACCCTAACAGACTTACGGCACCTGGATGCTGAAATCGAGCTGGTGAAAAGAAGGGCACACTGACACGATCGCATGTTTCAATACACGGCTACAAGCATGTTAACTGTACGTAGCTGACGTTTTGCTACTCACGATCATCTGGCCCTTAACAAACCGTGGGCGGGCAGCCTCAAAGAGCAAGCTCCCAGGCTCCGGACAAGCGAGCTGTGTGGAGATCTGTCAGCATCGAGATTCTGTTCCAAGATTTACCAAAACAGAATTCGGAGCAGCGAAGAAAAATCTGGCTTCAGCAGAGAATGTGAATAGTCTGCATAGGTGATTGTGTGCTGGTGGATGTGGGTAGATTCGGTTACATAAGAAACACAACGGGTTCTTTGTCACTACCACTGCCAACATAGTAGTAGATGACTGTGCGGAAGCAGCCGAGACCTGCACCATGAGGTTGCTTCTTAGCTGCCACTTCCACTCCATCATAACAATACGGTGATGTTAGTACAGGTAGCATGTGTATGTTTAAATGCAGGGTGTATATAGACATATATATATATATATTTATTTATATATTATACACACACATCCGCTTGAACATTGTGAATGCTCACAAGTCAGATAACAAAACATCATATGGCTTGAATATGACGTGTGACTACATAGCACTCAACATTGCTGTGTTCGTTCCCGTGCTAAGGTGAACTAAATAAAACCTCTGAAACCTGACTAGCTCCTGCAGCCGAGAGCTGCAGATCCGCCTATGGAATGGCACCCTACCGGACTCTACCGTCAATGCTGGAAGATGCTGGGAGCCGCACCTCCACTTGCAACTCGAATGGCTGGACCTGTCACAGCAGCCGGGCAGTCAGATTGAGTTCGGTTGCAGTCACAGTCACGGACATTCCCGGTTTAGGGTTTAGGGTGTAGGGTTTAATTAACTCTGCCACAAATGCCCCGGAACCTGAAAGACATGCGCTGTGCCTGCGGTGCCACTGCTGGCGGAGCCGGGAGCCGGAGGCCCCGGGCCCTGGCCTTCGCGAGCGCCCGGTGCAGTGCCTCGAAGTCCTCCACCAATTTCAGCGTCTTTCTGTCATGTACTCGGCATTTCTCTTGTTCATTATCATGCTGCCTGCTTCCCTACTCCGGGACTTGGATTTCGCTTCTCCTTGTCATCCGTTTACCAATGAACATGCGACCTGCTGCAACACTCTACCACCACACCTGCGCTTTTGCCCTGAGAGCCTCAGAGCTCTCGGGCAAAACATTGCGCATTGACAGATGATGAAGGGTACAAAGCTCGAGGACAGCTGACACTATATGATCCAAAATATGACATAGCTACAGGAGCAGGTTGTCACTGTAAACGCGGATTTGCAATGAGCAACCACCGATGTCAGTTAACGACCGTACAGTTTTTCATGTCATCGTCTTCCATGCACAAACCAACTACCGCTACAGGGAAGCTCGCAAAGACCGGTATTTATAATCTTCGTGTACATCTCGCCTGTGGTAAGGATGTCGGCGCCAACCAGAGGCCACCACCCGATGGCCTCCTGCAACTCTATGTCACGGGCAACCGGTCAATGCTGATGTTGCAGATCTGCAGCCTTGGACCAGGCAGCGAGCCAGCTTCACCTCCTGCCACATCAGCAAAGGATAACACTACGCTACATCTGCAACTCCTCCCTGCGACTTTGCATGACACGACCACTGCATGTGACTAAATGGCTCGATTGTGACACCTTGCACAGCAGCCAGCGCATGGGAGAAGTGCTCCGCACTCCCAGCGGCAGCCAAAGCCACAGCTCCACGAGAGCCTTGCAGAAAGCAGCGCTGCTCTTGATCACAACTGTTGTCCAACACAAGGCCCATTCTTGAGCAAGTCAGCATAGCAAACATTCGTTGTATGCAATGAAACTGTCCGCCTGCACCAAGCAATCCGCCGGTCCAGCGCGCGTGGAGCGCGGTTCTGGTGGCCTTGCAGTCCACCAGGAAATCGAGTGGCAGCAGTCCTGCGAGGTGCTGTCTGCCGGTTAGAACTTACAGTCACCGAAGTCGTCGGAGTTTAACTCACCGCCACCACATCCCGATTCTATCCGGGTCCCACAGCGCCGGTGGGGCCAAGCCATGCTGGTATAGCGGCCTGGCAGCTCGACAGACTGCAAAGCACAATGATGCCAGGAGGATTTCTCGCACGCCTGCCCTGCATCAGCCCACGATGCCTCGACGCCGTCCTGTTTTTCCAGCAAATTCCCGACTTCCCTTACAATACCTGCCGATGTCTTGGCTGCTCTCTCGCGTGCAGTTTTGCCCATGCGTAGAGCCAACCGGGCTCTTCTGTATTAGACTTCTCCGGTAGACCACCATAGGACTACTCGCCCCTAACACCCCGTGCTCATGCAGGTGCTCGAATCTCCTTCGTGCTTGCCGATGTGATACGGAGTGGCATTGCATTCGGCGGTGCTCCGCGACTCACACTGAACGTTCTAAGTAAGCCCTCTGTGCGTCCCGCTCTCTCTCTCTCTCTCTCTCGCTCTCTCTCGCTCTCTGTCTTTCTACATGCAGCCAGGTAGCAAGGCCAACATCAACCACCAGCTCCAGCTCAAAGTCCGTTTGCCCAGGCTCCCAAGGGTTCGGCACAAAGCCTGGCAACTTCTGCCAGCTCGCCCACACACACACACACACACTTTTGGAAAACCCTCGAAAAAATCAGAGCTATCACATGGGTTAGCAAGTTAGAGCATGTCTCCTTCCTTCGCAATTCAGAACGTCATTCTTTCAGATCGGGTTCACTTTATTAAGGCCACTGTGAACCGACAGCACTTTGAGGGTATTTCCCGAACAGCATTATGGGGTCTACGAACCTGTAGAGCAAACCACCAGAAAGTGACTAGTGCATCTGAGAAACGAAGGCAAAACGCTCGGAAAGGACTGGAGTGTTTGAGGAACAGGAGCAAACCGTGCAAAGTGCAAAAGGGACTAGAGGAATTGAGACACAGGAGCAAACCGCTCGAAAGAGACCAGTAGGAGAGAAATACAAGCAAACCACTCGAAAAAACGGACTAGAGTGCTTGAGAAATAGACGCAAAAACCGCTCCAAAGAACTTAGAGCACGTGAAAAACAGGAGCAAACCGCTCCAAAGGCAAACCCCCTGGAAAGGGACTATAGAGTGTTTGAGATAAAGGAAGCAAACCGCTCGAAAGCAAAAGGGACCAGCAAACCGCTCAAAAGGGACTAGAGTGCTGGAGAAGTTAGAGCAAAAGCCGCTCCAAGGAACTTAGAGTGCTTGAAAAACAGGAGCAAATCGCGCAGCAGCAAACCGCTCGAGGAGCAAACAGCTCGAAAGCGACTCGAGTAGTAGAGGAACAGGAAAGCACGTTTTTTCGAAACGGGCCACACTGACTGAGAAACATGGAGTACACCGCCCACAGGAACTAGAGATGGAGAAGGGCCCTTGCCAGGGACAGCACAGCCAAACCACGACCAACGGGCCCACGGGCCCGCCAGTACATGAGAAAGAAAACCAAACCGCTCGAAAGCCAGATTGAAAAAAAGAGCTCAGGAGCTCGAGAGTGCCTCAAGTTTTGCAACGCAAGAGCAAATCGCGCGAAAAGGGACTAGAGCATTCAACCAAAAACGTTGGCAAATCTCTCGAAAAGGCTAGAGCATGTTGGCGACAGGGCATCACACATACAGCTTCCCCAGTGACAGGGTAGCAATCACTTGCGGCCGCTCGCAATCACTTGCAGTCACAGCAGTATCAAACAACTTTGCAATCACTTGCATCCAGGGGTCAAGAGTGAACTGCAGCGGTGAGATGGAAGGGCAAGAAAACAGCGGAGACAGATTCATTTGCAGTCGCATCAGATCAAGACATGTATCAAACAACCATGCAACCCCTTGCACACTCTTGCAATCACTTACAAACCGTAACCATGGCATGGAAGGCGGGCAACAGATGAGTGGAGACAGCGAAATGAAGGGGTAATGAAAAACAGAACGTGGAGGAAAAGGACGAAAGGAGTCATCTGCTCCAAACGTAGTGAACAGGCAAACAAACGAAACCAGAAAACACAAGAAACATGTTAACGATGAGATGGAGACGGCAGAAAAGAGTCGAGACGAGAAAGTGAAAGGGTCATGACGAACAAAATCTGAAGGAAAGAGAATAAAGGAGTCAACAAAAAAAACAAACAACAACTGAAAGCACATGACAAATCATGCAACGTGTTCGGTCAGCCTCCGACGACCTGACATCATCCTGTTGGTGGTTCGTGTGGGAACTCGCAAGTCAAAACGGCAGCCCCCTCCCACGCCAGTGTGTTTTGTTGATCTGTCGCACTGATCCTTCGGGCCACCGAGCTTTCTCAAGAACTCTGAAGCCTCACGGCTGGCTCTATGACAGATTTCCAGCCACCTGGAACGACCCTCGAATAGCCGAAGCTATACATGAGTGAGCAAGTTGCATCAACAACAATTTAAGATTACTTTGGGCTGGCCTTTGCAGGTACAGGTTCCTGCATCCACGAACCCATCGCGAGCACTCATACCCTCCTGGCACCCACTGCTTCCCTTAAAACTGAGCTGCTTGGTTGGACCCTTGGCTGCAGGGCTTCACACACACGCACAATCATGCACACAAGGTACACATGCGAATGTCGTGAAGGACCTGCTCGCCTGCAGGGCTGGTCAAAGTCCGGGCATGTTGTCGGCTATCCCGACAGTATTTGCAACATGACAGTCGAAGCTTGTAAACGACCGCAAGTCTTTGCTGTTCCGTACACATGAAATGTGTCCGCTCGCTAGGCTTCCAACAAGTTTAAGAGCAGTCCCGTCCCGGCCTCTAGATGCTTCCACTTCAATTTTGATGTACTCTCCATGCGGTGTGGCATTCAAGGTCACCGCATACTCGTCGTTCGACGAAGTAATTGTAATCATTCCTGTTCCTGCAAGTCACCGGTTTCAGCTCAACTGCCCTATGCTCCGAGCCGTTCCAGCCCGCCTTGGGAAAAAGTCACGTTCTTCGCGACTTCGCGATTGGCTTCTCTGGCGTCCCTTGCGCCACTTGGTAGAAAATAGAACCTGCCGCAAGTGCTTATCGATCACAAACAGCGAGGAGTTGAAACAAGTTGTCCTCTAGCCAGCGCTGTGTTGGTGTTCACTTCTCTATGTTGCTACGAGACGAGGAGAGGCCGAAAAGCTAGTCTGTCCGAGTTAAGTCCGCAAAACGAGGCATGACCCGAGAGGGAACAGGGCAGAACTCCCGGAGGCTTACAGATCACATTGGACCTGTGACTAAGGCTTTCTCGGAGCCCTCCTATCCCTCAACACACCCCTGCCTCACGAAGTAGCCTCCCTCCGACTCGTTGCCTTCCAAAGCTTTGGCCGGATTTGGGTAAGCGATGCAGGAAGGAATCGTTTGCATGATGTCTGAAGTCTTTGCAAACTCTTTCGTTCCGATGCTACAAGTACCTGATGCAGCGTCTCTGCTCCTTGAATGAAAAAGCGACGGGCTCAAACACGGTGCGATTGAACATTTGCTTTTACGGCCTCCGCCCAGGAGGTTGGTGATCCCGCTGGCACTCGTGACAAGCAGGTGATCCTCGGAGCTTCCCACCACTTCCAAAGCTAGGCTTGTCATTAGGTTATCAGATTGTCACTATATGGGTAGTTTTCTAAATTAGGGTTTCTTTTAGGGTCCTTTTTATAAGAGTGCCGTACTATATTGGGGACCTAAAAAGGGGCCCTAATTTAGAGAACTGCCCATATCCACATCTATCGGCCACTCAGCTTCACTCCACCGCTCCGTGACCTGTCGAAATCCGGCGCCTCTCCCGATTCGTCGGATAGAAACTGGAGGCTGAAGGCATCGCATGCCTCGCGTCGAAGTCTCTTGACCCTTGACTGAAGGACAGAACTCAAGTTGAGACTGCTCAGACGCAACCTCACACCCGTCACTTATCCCGTCGCTTCGCCCGGCCAGCGTCACCGGGCCCGGCAGAGGCCACGGGGCCGCGCCGGATGCACCACAGCGCTGGGAGGCGTGGTGCGCGTCAAAGGGCCCTGCGATTCAACTTTCGCGTTCGCGTCGGCTTGCAGGCTCTGTCTCTTCCAAAAAGAAATAATTACCGTCGAATCTCCTACGAGCTACTTGTTGCCACAATTTATCGCAGAGGTCTGCTTGCAAGGCTACGCCTCGAGCTCTACACGCCAAGACTCTTTAGCCAGATTCCGAGCTTCCCTGGATCAACTATAGAATCAGGGGCCCGAGAGTGCTCAAGTTGCGTCTGGTCCGGCCCTCGGCTGATGTTTCGAAACTCAGGCCTTGCAGGCATTGCAGGCATGCACCTTGGGTGCCCCACTTGGCAGCACAGACCCCGAGAAACAGAAGCCTATTTCGAAATGACAGGTTACGATAACATTACATCACACACCTCCGGATAGCCGTGGCACTTCCGTCAGCTGAGACCACCTCCCCGCAGGAGCAGTAGGTCTCACTGTCCCGGTCGTACCTCTCACAGAAGCTTCAGAGCATGTCTGAGCAGGGCACGGCTTTCACCCGCCTGCAATGGCTGTGTCCCGGTATCCAGTGTTGCCCCGATGGGCACCGCCTCCGAAATTGGAATCTGTTTAGGGTCCACAGTGGTCATCTACAAACTGGGGTGCTACGCAGTGCTACGCAGTGCTACGCAGTGCTACGCAGTGCTACGCGGCTGTCGCTGCCGTGTCCTCTCGCAGGTCTCAGCGATGACCAGACTCGCGAGCAGAAGCTGCAGGCGAAGCTGCATGAGTCCATGCTCAGTAGATGCTTTTTGGTGCGAAGTGCCTGAGCTCTAAGCCTTGCTTGCTGCGATCTCACTAACGCCAGCACGCCCAAAAGCTGAAACTAACTGACTGTCCTCTGCTGACTAATTTCAAACTATGGCTGGAGGTCGGTGTGAGGCCGTCGGTGTTGTCAGGCCATGGGGTAGAGGTTTTCCTGGGGGTGGGCCTGCACTTGCTACGAATTCCACAGCCATGTGTCTTCCGTTTCCTGGAGCCGGTAGCCCTGAGAGCAGATGAAGTTCAAAGAAGTTTTGTACTTCCTAGCAGGGGTGGCTTCTTCAGTAGCGGATCTAGCTGGTAGGACGGTTCTTCATCAGCTGAACGGGAAATCCTCCCTGCGATCGTGACCACGCTGCAGCTGAAGCGTTGTGAAAGCCTGTCTTGCCATCACCTGCTCTAAATCCAGAATGCTTTGCATGCCGCGGGCCACGTCCACGACTTGGGTATGCCCGCTGTAATGGCTGCTTGCCGGCTTCAACTTAGGCGGTAGTCATGGGGACAATGCTTTAGCATGGCCGCAGGTCTCTGGAGCCTCAGGGCTTTGTAGCCGGACCCGGCAGGGTGCACCTCTTCGTTGAGGCCCTCAACACCAGCGACCTGGTCAAGATCTGAAACCTAACAAAAGCTCGTTTTCTTTCTGCAGTCCGAGGCTAGGAACCAGGCATCAATCCATGGGAGGAGCAGCTCCTGCCGGCCTCGAACCAGCTCCGGTGCGAATGGACAGTGAGAGATTCAGCAGCTCGCCTGTCAAGTCCTCCTCATGCACGCAGCCGCAGCCGGCCCTGGCAGAGCGCATGAGTTCGACTTCAACACGCATGATGAGACTTCGCTGAACATGGCGATGCCGATCCATCAGACTGCGATGCACAAGCCCGACGGGGCTGGCCCATGTGTCCCCGGCATCGAAGCGGTGGAGCGCAGCCGCTCTAACTGGATTAGACGACTAGACTCTACCCGACATGTGGCCAAGCTCGAGGTCTCCTGCACTGGATGCTTTAAAGGCCTGGCACATCGCTGTTCGGTCCGGGCTAGGCTGGGCTGGGGTCGGGCTGGGTCGGGCGAGGTCCTATGCACGAGAGAGCTCCATACAACTTATTGTGGCAGTGGGGCCTACATTAAAGTAAAGTGCATGTTGCATGTCGTAAGGTCTTCCACAGCTGGCTGCAAGCCGGATGCCCATGGAAGCCAAATCAAATGGTTGCAAAGAACACACTCAACCCTGTGAAGCTGTCAACAGCATTCAAGCACGACGTCAAGCAGGGTCTAAGGCAAAGGGATGGATCGTCTCATCTTCAGGACAGGTCCTAGACAGTCACACACCCCACAGCTCCGAAGGTCAGAAGAAAGACAAGTTGCCGAGGCTTGCTTGTTCCACAGCAGACTGCGGTCCAGCAGTTTCACTCAGATCTCCTTTGGGTCATGCCCGAAAGTGCCTGCATCGAATGATTTCGGAGGAATCCCACGTTGAGTTCGAGTGTGTTCGGTACTGCTCGGCCTCTGGCCAGCGGCACGCACCTCGCACGACGAGGCAGAGACACAAATGGAAGTCGCCAAGCCGCAGAAGCCAACACACTCTTCGTGAAAAGCCCTCAGGCGTGTGCCTTGGCATCGAACGTTGGAGACTCGATCGGAGTGGAGGGGGTCTGAAACGGGCCTCACACTTGCGACACACCCTGATTCGAAGATGTCGCAAGTCACTGCCATTAACGAGGTTCTGCAGATCCGAACAGATCTGCAGGGCTTCTTTCAAAACAAGGAGCTCAACATCGCTTTGATGTAGAGATCGTGGACCTCCGCAAAGAAGGCCCGAATCGCCTCCTCGTTTCTGTGCCTCAAGTCAACCAGAACTTTGCCGGAACGACTATAGCCAACACATCTGGGCAGCGCACTTGTGAAGCAACATCATGCGCACCTTGGAATGAGACTCGAGCCCTAGAGTCCTAGAGTCCTGGAGCACGAACGCAGCCTGATCCTCTAAGATTGCCTCCACCTCTCTAAGGGTCCAGCATGCCCTGCGGTGCAGTAGGCTGAGACGTGGAAGTCGTTAAACCTTCCATTGATTTGCGACATCTCCAGAGGCAGACTTTATCCGATCCTCGGGTCCAAACTTGTCCACCACACGGAGAAACATGGAAGACGTACTCCAAACCATCTCATCCACCTTGCCCACGAGCACTCCAAAGTGTATTCTCGCTATCTCTAACTCGTGTTTTCACTCAGCTGCCAATCATCCAAGGTCCCGTCCAAATCTAAAGCTGCATGCACCACAAACTGGTCCAAGTGCGGACTGTCCTTTCGCTCGCAAAGCCAGCGAATGAATGCAACAACTCTGCACAGGCCACTCTCATGGTAGGCATAATACCGCTCTCCCCGACTGAGCCATACCGGATTGATTCTGGCTATCCTCGCGGATTCCCTCGGTGCTGAGGTCTGCCTCGTAGATGGGTATGTCGTCCTGCAAGGTATAGAACAGCTCAAGGCCCCAAGGCTTCCTCTGTGAACCTGCGGATCCCTGCAACGGTTCCGAGAGACGGCATGCAACTGCGAAGACTCGGCAACTCCTTGCCCACGATGATGAGGACGTTGACAACGGCCTGGGCACCAGCGATGCGAAGACGCACTGGAACAGAGTCGTTTGACTCTCGAAGCGATTGCTGCAAGGGCAGCGCGACATGACACCCTCCCGTCTTCTGAGCACCGGACTGCTACCTGCTGGGTCATAATAGATGATGCGCCGTCGTCAACGACGGCTCTGCACCGGCAATGGTGCCTGTGAGGCCATGGACCTACGCATGGCTGCGGTACTACGCCACGACGAAGGCGGTGCAATTCTTGGAGTTGTCATGACAGACTTCCCAGCTATGCCGTCATGTGCTCCAGGCTTTCGCGGGGGGTGTCGAGTGTGTTCTGCCGTGCCGTTGTAGGAGAGAGCGCTCTCGTCCTACCTTTCAGAGTCGAGCCAGGTATCAAGCGAGAGCACATGGCAGTGAGGCAGCTGCAGACTCTGTGCACATCGTCAGATGCGTACTTTTGGCCCCGGCGATCGCATCTCAGGACACAGCAACGGCAAAGAAACCCTGGCTAAAACCATGCTGGCCAGGACGTTGGCACCACCCTCTGCTGCACCACGCAGGACCCGTGAGCTTTGACACAATGCGAGCCCTCTGTGTCCTGCAGGTATCCTGTGCGTCAACAACTCAGTGCCTGAATGTCTCAATGAGTCCAAGCTCGAGGGAAAGTCTTGAAGCGCCGTGGCTCACTTCTGGAGCTCCTTCCGAGATCACGCTCTCTCACAGTCAGGGCGGGTTGAAACCAGCAAACAAATTTTGGAATCGCCGAGTCTCGCTGGCAAAAGTCTTCCAGACGCTCTATACATCCAAGAACCACGTAAAGCGCTTACCAGCAACACAACCACAGCGATACCCGCAGCAGCTTACGGGCCTCCTCGATCAGCTCGTAGTATTCATGGGTTTCGGGATCGTAGTAAACGTTCCAGTCAGGATCGTAGATTACCTGGCAGCTTCATCGTTCCAGAAATCGCGTCGACTCGGGGCTAACTTGCATTTTGTTTCTTGCAGCCCCGGCTCAGCGCATCTTTGCTCCTAGCGCTCTCTGATGAAGCACTGGGGCCACCTCAACCATGGACTCCTGGTCTGACTCTTTCGCCTCGTCGCTGACCTCCTGTGCCTGCGCGTACATGGCGGTACGTCTCAAAGTGACGTCTCGTGCGCTTGGCTGTCATCCCCCCCTGGGCAGTCTTGCTTGTAAGTAGCGCTGGCATGACCGAGCCATGCCTCTGAGCACAGAGTCTGCTGATTCTTCTGCCAATTGCTGCCCATGAGCGGGGCAATATTCTCGGGACGGCAGTCCTGTCCAGGAGGTATCGGCATGCGCAACCACGTTGAAGCGAAAGTAGTCCGCGTGACGATATTGCTGCGACAGCCCATTAGTCGATTCCGTGTCGTGTCAGTTTGGGCCTCAGGGGTAAGATCCCAAGCCCAAGCTGTGGTCGCCACCTCGGTGTGAAGGCCCTGCGCAAAGCTGTGCTGTGCTCGAGCTGGGATCCTGGCGCATCCGGCTGCCTCTCGAAGGAGCGAGTTCACCCCCTCGAGGCACGTCAGGGTCATGGCCTGCGGCAGCTTGGCGCTGTGCAGAGTCTTGGAATGCTCCGTACCCGTACCGAGGGATGCGCCTGGGAGCCGCTTTGGATGGCACTGAACAGTCTTCCCATGGGAACCAAAGGCCTTTGTGTCGGAAGCATATGGAGTGATACACAGCAAACATGTGTGTGTGTGTGTGCTGTCAAGCTGCGGGGAAGATGACAGTCGGCGCGGTGGCTCCTCTTTTTGCGGCGTCGGGCTTCGGTGTCGTCGACCCTTCAGGACAGTGCTAGCTCCGAGACTCATACCCACAACAAGTACTGCAACGGCTACAACTACACAGGCCGTGCCCAGCATGGGTTGACAACCTCTAGAACTGCGGACTTTGCCAATGAAAACTCGTGCACGGGTGCATGAACAGGCAACCCCCAGCTCACACCGCGACATGCCACAAGATAACACAGCGGACCTGAGCTCTGGCACGAAGCCACGCCGGTGCTCCGGGCAGTGAAAACTCCTTGGAAAGTTCTGATCAAATGCATCCTGTTCGGAACTCTTCGGCCAAATTCGCGATGACGAATCGTCGCAATCGAACCTAGGTTAATGACTGTCCCAGCCTTTAGCAATCAAATGCGCCATATGCACGACCAGCCAGTGTTCCTTCAAATGGAAGCTCTTTTTGCATCACTTGTGAACTCGATCCGTCCCAGACTAATCACAGCCCGACTTCAACTATCCACCGCAAAACGCAACAACGCAGGAGAACGCCAGCAGGAAGTTCGGCACCCAGTAGTCAGCGTTCGATGAGGCCGTGGCAGATGAGGCGGGCTGTTTCGGGGCAGCTCCGCCTCAGCTCACGGGTAAACGCCTGGTGCTTCATTCGGTCGTGCGCCCACGTACAGACCCGGGTTCGACTCTCCGAAGTCTGGGTTCTAGCACCAGCACACTCGAGGTTTTGGCTGGCGTCCCCAACCCCTCGCCGCTAGGCTTCGTAAGCTGTCTCTAGGCAACTGCAGGCATGTTGAACTTGACGCTGTTTTTCCTTTCTTTCCGCGCCGCTGCTTCTTCTCAAACCTCAGTGACGAGTGGCACGGTAGTTGAAAAGCGTTCTTCAGCCCTTTGCCACAGAGGTGCTTCTTCTGCTTCAGGGCTTTCCCCTTTCCACGGCCTTACTTCCAGGGTGTCAAAGGGCCTCGCCATCGTCCTGCAAGGGTTCTGAGGCCAGAGCCTTTACCTTTCTTTGCCGCCTTCTTGTCCCGTTTCGAAAGCTTTGCCTCAGCGGAGCAGGCAAGACTAGAAACCTCGTCGAGAGAGGTGCTACGATCAGCAGAACCTCTGCTGAAAACTCGCAGAGGAGGCCTTGACGGGCGGTTTCAAGGCCAGCTGCTGCAGCTCCGCAGGCACTACCTGCCAGGGCCGCAGCACAACCGCCGTCCCTCAAAGCGAGGAAGCGCGCCCTCAACCGAAGGGTCTAGGGTTTAGGGTTTAACGCCTGGTCCGCCGACTGTAAGAGGCCAATGAGCTGGGAGGCGCCGGCATCCTTCCCGAATGCCACGAGCAGGATTTGGGAGTTTCCGAAAATAATGGGTACCTTATTTAGGGGTTCTTATAATCAGGATCCTACTATGGTACTATATTAGGGTCCTCTATTTGGGGAAATCCCCATTTTATCTTGCTGCGTCACCTATCGGCTTCCCGCGTGCTGTCTCACGTTGCGAGGTAAGATGTCAGAGGCAAAGAAATGTGGTGGCTCTTGTAAGTGATGATCCTTGTCCTTCATTACAAAATACAGGGTGGCGTGCCCACAACTTTCCAGAGCCATTCAGCACTGTATAGAATAGAACGCCCCCAATGCTATTCCACATGGCCTTCTCAGGATCGAAGAATGTGATCGCCCTTCCCTCCTGCGAGATTTTGGCGGCAGCTCACAATACGCATCTCTACAAAGCGCTGCTGAACGCCCTGATTCGACTCGCTTCCTTGCCAGCACGGCCCGTCCGGCCGATTCGGTGGATGTAGGCCTCTGCTGCTTCCTGCACCCAGTGAGAGAAATAAGGTGCCAGGTCGGTCGGAGACACATCGCATAGGTAGTCCTGTGGTGAGTGACTGGACTCAGCATAGTCAAAGATCACCTGAAAGTCTGAGAGTCCACATCCTAGTAGCATGCCAACAAAAAGAGTCTCATTGTAACGCATTCAACGGGAGCTGTTCAATGCAGACAGATCACCACCAGAGCAACACCTGGAATGTCCAGCCCACGGGAGGCCACGTCCGTGGCCACCAGGACACCTGGCAAGTTCGGTAGCTCGGAATTCCTGTCTGCACTTCTGGCCCAGCTGCCTTTTTGGCCCTTTCGCGGCATCTCCGTCATCGCACCTGAGCTTGCAGACACGCAAAACGAGAAGAGCAGCAAGGTCCTGCTGTTGTGATTCTTCCGGCCCGAGCCGAGGCACGGAAGGCCGCCAGGGCCTTGTTCCGCTCGGCCTGGTCCTGCCGTCACTGCACACGGCAGTTGCTGCGGGCTACGACAACGGATCAGGTCGACACACTCCTTGAAAGCGTCGCTGCTTGTGTGGCTTTGATCCTATCGCATTCCTAAACTACAAACAATTGAAGAGCTTCTCGACAGCTCCAGAACCGCACAAAAGTGCTTAAAAAGTGAAGTCTGGCCAGATCAGAATCCTCACTTCGGTGAGATTCTGTATTGGATACCGACTGGTGTGAACCAAGCGAGAGAACGGTGGTCAGTTTGCCCACCACTGTGGGGTGCCCGGCAGCAGGTCAATCCCGAAGAAGATGAACAAGGGCGGCCGGAAGAAAAAGAAGTATCCGCAGAAGCTGGACATTCCATATAACCAGGCATAGCCAAAAGCTATCTGAGCCTTTGCCCAAAACATAGAACTGGACCACCCGACCTGGTTTAAGGTCTTGTCGCTGCTGGCCCAGGACTGGAGCGCTGCCTCCACCTTGGGCTTTTCCAAATAGCCGGATCCCTGGGAGAGCACCGTGAAGAGCGCATTGGAGGTCATCTCGCTGCTGCCCACCTGCGCCTGTGCAGCGACGAACTGTGGCAGGTCCATCCACCGCTGCTCCTGCGTGGAACATGACGCAGCACAGGCTGACGGAGATTATCCAGACGAACGACAGCACATGACGGCACCTAAGACCTAAGCCCTTTCATCCTTGGGAAGCGGCGTCCACTCCGCATCTGCCGTCAGATGAGCAGGTCTGGTGTCCTGGGCGTCAGAGCGCGAGTCAGAATCCGAATCGGTAATCCAGCTTGGATGGTCTCTAAACCGTGACCTATGACTACCGCCCGCTCTCAGCACCGTTGCCGATGAAAACACTTCTCTTGCAGCTTGTGGGGGGGGAAAGAAGACACCACCAGTTCGAAAATCCGAGCGTCTGGTCCAAACTCCACCTTCTCCCAGAGGGCATCGCTTGAGCTCTGGGACAGCTTTAGCGCAGCCTCCTTCGCTTGGCGAGTGTTCAATCAGGGATGGGTCGAGAAGCAGATCAGATCCGATCAAGCGGTGCAGCAATCAAAGGCCAACTTCGGTCACAGACGAAGACTTCAACAGAGAGTGCTCCTCAGCCTAGCAACGAAACCGACGACACAGGGCAGGAAGTTCCGAAACAAAGACTAACATGGTCAAATTTGCCCGTGCAGCGAAGCAACAGCAAGACATGGTGGGAGTTCTCACACCTGGGGGACGGATGCCTGGGATCGGGCTCCGAATCCTCGGCTCGAAGTTTTTTGCCCCCATACGATGCCCCAGCAGCTCCTCCAGTTCAGACTGGTCGTAGCCGGAACCCCAGAAGAAATCCTCTCACAAGCAGTTCATTTCCAATGCTCTCCATGGACGTCACGACGTGTTCTTTCCGCTTGCAGCTCCCCTCTGCATCGACTCTCCGTTCAATTCGGAATTCTGAAAGCTTTACGTTGCAATCCCAGCCTGGTTCGACAGCATGGGCTCAGCGCTCACGGGCTCAGCGCTGGCCCTCCGGGCAGAAAGCCGTCGTCCTTGACCGAAGTTGCTTCCCGACACAAACCTGGGCTGAAGGCTACTTCCGGCAGCTCAGGCGTGATACTGCGACTACCGTGCATGTGCGGAAAGACTCTGCTTCCGAGTGGCGCCTTGGAGGCCTCACGGAGCAGCCAGACAGAGGCCAGAGCCACGGCCCAGGTGCCGGGCCGCCGCGCCATCGCGGTTCGGGCGAGGGGCTAAGGGATACCAATTGGGATGGGGGCTCGAGCCAGGGGCTGCCAGAGGGAAAAGCATTGAATTGGAAACAAACGCAGCACACACAGATACAGAGAAAGACGCGCACTCACATGCTCTCCCTCTCTCTCTCTATCTCGCTTCTTCCACACAGCTAAGAGAGGGCAGCTGCCAACCCCGCACGCGCCCTGGTAGGTCTGAGCACAGACGCTCTCTCGCTCTCGCTCTCTGAACTGGGGTCGGTCCTTATCACCGTGAAGCGCCCGGCACCAGGCACAAACCGGAGCATCGGGCTTCAAAGGATCCCAGGTGAGCTCCTGCCAGCAACTTTTCCCCAAGGGCACTGCTTCGGGCAGGAACTTGACACCCTCCCCCCTGCGGCTCCTGTTGCAGGGCATCGCAAGTGCCCTTACGCCCAGCAAAGACCAAAGCGGTTTCGCCGGGTAGCAATTGAGACGCAAGTACACGTTTCAGTTCAACGAGCTTGTCCTCCTCGCGCACTAGACTAACCATCTGCTTGATCTTGGTGTTGGTCGCAAGCCGTCCAACCCCTTTGCCTACTTGTATCTGCACTGCGCTTCTCGTCAAATGCGAAGCGCTTTTGCGCACGTCCTTGGGCCATGTGGCTGTGAAGAAAAGCGTCTGCCGCGCGTTCCCTGCCACCACATCCTGACAGTCACCACCTGCCGGGCACTGTGCCACAATCCAGCGGATTTCTGGCTCGAAGCCCATGTCAAGCATGCGATCCGCTTCGTCCAATACAACGTAGGTGACGGCCTCGACGATCACGACGGGTGCAGCTCCCTTCTTGGGGTCTCCCGTCATGAAGTCACGGAGTCGACCGGGTGTGGCCACGAGCAAGTCAACGCCTGACTTCAGCCCTGACACCTGTTCCCCTTTTGGAACGCCCCCGTATATCCCCATGGCTCGAACGGAAGATCCGTCCGAGAACTTCTGTGCTTCCATGCAGATTTGCTGAACTAACTCACGTGTGGGGGCCATCACCAGTGCGTGAGGCTGCGCGGGAGGGCGGTCATCTTTGCCCGCCCCCTGCATGACGACCTGCTTTGGGCCCCACTTTGCGATTCGAGCCATGACAGGGAGCAGGTAGGCACAGGTCTTGCCACTGCCGGTTTCGGCAATTGCCACCAAGTCCTGCAAATCTTGAGACGTGACTTCACACATGCCACTGCAGTGCAAAAAAACGTTGGACCATGAAGTCACTTAACAGAGGTCCTGGCCATTCGCGGCCACTGGCCAAGCTTGGGCCTGGATCGGGGTCGGTGCATCGTAGCCTTCGTCATACATCGCCTCGATTAAGTCAGCGCCAAGGCAGTCCTGAGCAGCGGCGAAGGATTCGAAGGGAGGCGGGCACGGGCCTTTTACTGCCACGCGGTGCTTCTTCCGGTATTCCTCGGATTTCTTCGCGTCCTCGTCACTTACTCCTGGTGGGTAGCTGATTGACCCCTCTCCACCCTCGTCCAGCTCGGTAGCTTTGCGTTTCGGAGCGCTCTTCGCTCGCTTCAGCCGCTTTGCCTGCCGGTGCCTCTCGGGCTTCGAGGGCACCTCCCTGTCCCGAGCTTGGACCTTGGCGCTGACCTTCTGGCGCTTTTGAGGATTATGGGGTTTGCCTTGCTTCCCCTTCTTGTATTTCTGCCGCATGGCGCCACACGGCTTGACTATATTTGCTGAACTGAGAAGGTGCCGGTTTAAAGATAGGCTGAATGCGAGTTTCTCCTGACTTAGAACACCCTACTAGTAGCTGCTTCAACACGTGCAGACGTGCAAACTGGTGCCCAATCTGGCTTGGGCCTGAGGTGCGACAGCAAAGTCGACCAACATGTTACGCATGTATTCTCCAAACCTCGGCGCGATGCCCAAAGTGCAATCTCTTCAAACCACGGAACGTGCCAGACCAACTTGAGCACCGCCCGACCACAGCTGGGATTGAGGACACATGATTGAACCAGAAGAGAGCTCCCCAGGCAGTTGCATGGCTATAGCTGTGGATGTCTCCCCGCCGCGATGGAATGAGGCCCCAGCTCGAAGCCCCGGGCAGGATCTTGCCGTTCTTTGCAGCTTCCTGTTGTGCCTGCTCCCAGCCTTCGGCGGCTGAGACTTTTGCGGCGACAGCTGTGCACATTGTGCAGAAGAACCTTCGCAAAACAGCACCCTTCCCCGCAATGTCCGGTGGTTGCAGCCTTGGCGAAAGAGCGCGCTCAGCGGGATACCTTCTGCGTGTCGGACAGTCGAACCTCAGAGCTTCCAATCTTGAGGAAAGCGATTGCGATTGAAAGGCAACGGCAGCAAGAGCGAAGAAAGGTCGAGAAAAGTACTCAAGAAGAGAGTAAGTTCGAGAATGACTCTGCGAGATGCAAGTGCGGCGTGCTGAGGATGTGGAAATGCGAAGCCGCAACGCTGACTTGGGAAAGCTGAAGGGCACACTTCGCGATTCTCATGAACGGTGACCACAGACTACAGGTACTATACTCTCTATGTTATAAGTTTGTCGTAGTGTCAATCATCGGAGACCACCGATTAAACTACTGTCGTCTGCACTGGCGCTACATTTGTCTTCATCGACAAGGGTCTGGGGTGGGAATGCTCAAAGACTAGCTGGATGCCTTGGGCGCCTTGAGCTGCTGTTGCTGTTGGACGTTCATGCCGATGCAAGGGCCACGAAAGGCACATGAAGACACACCAAGTATGACGACATAGCAGTGGCCGGGGCCGCTAAAAGGCTAGCTGCTGGGTGCAGGGCTGGCCGAGATCGGGAGCTTCCCGACGGGCGCTGGGGGAGCGCTGGGCTCCGTGCCTCGCTCCAACACGGCGTGTCTCCGAAGCAGAGGAGGGGGGCGGCGCGGCGTTCCGACTCGGTCCCCGCGCTGGCCGTGGCCGATGCCATGGAGGCTGCGGCCTGCGCGTTCTGCTGCTGGGTGCGCTCCCAGCCTGCCGAGATGCGGGAGCCGTGACACAAAGTCCAAGCGCTCTTTAGGGAACAAGCATGTGCGCCTTGTCGAAAGAGTGCGGCGAGATTGGCGTCGTCGCCATGTCGGACGGTCGCGCCTGCAACAGCAATCATACAAGGCAATATCCAGCCCTGACAAGTCAGCCGACCGATCAGGTGTTCATCTTCAGTACAGGTTTCGAACATGCAGACTCACACAGCCGTCTGACTGTAAGATGAGCCTGAACTCAAGGCTCGGCATGGAGCAGGTTTTGAGTTCCAGCCTGCCCACGTGCTGGTGGTCTCACGCTCGTGCTCCACAGCCTCACAGGGGAATCAACCACTGCAATTGGAATTGGCTGCTTCTTGCACTTCCACGTTTCTGCTAAGGCTCTGGCCTTAGCGACCTCAGACTCCGGTGCCGGCCAAGGTGGGTCGGCCTGCCAGGAAACACCCTTTCCAGGAAACCCTTCAAGAGCAGATCTAATTGTCCGGCCTGCGGCAAGGAAGCGAGCAGCGGAGCTTTCGTCTCCTGGGAAGCAGTGTTCTGCCGCGATGTTTCTGGGCCGGGGTCCGGCGAAGTTCTGCAGATTGGCTGTGACACCAAATGGTGCCTGCTGAAGCACAGGCGGGAGCGAAGTGCCTCTTGGCCTGGTCATCGTCAGGTCCCGTGACACTGCTTGCTTCTACGCCTTCAAGCTTTGCATGGCCTTCCGATGTGATTCAACGTCTGCGGCAGCTTTCTCCTGCAGCTGCGGCAAGCTCAAACAGAGCGTCCCGAAGGATGCTGGAAAAAGCAGTTCTGCGCCGGCGAAAACACCCCACGGCCGTACAAGACGTTCGCCAAGATCGCCGACGCCTGAAGGTGTGGCCCACAGTGACTGGTGCATTGTAGATCTCGGCTGTCTTGTGCAGCTTTCTCCTGTCATGAGTGATGCGACACAGACCTAGGACCCAAATTCCCAACACTTCGCGAACAGATGGGCACAGAACTGCAAGCATGAAGCGAAGCTCGCGGAGATAGACACCAGAAGAATCAATGATGCCCAGGAGACATGGCCAGTGCTTGCCGCTGCTTGGCAGCCAATGGGGAGGTCGACTCCTTCGACGCTGGCGGAAACTTCGGGGCTTAATTGTTGGAGATCTAGTGATCCTGTGGCGAAGTTCCGCAGTATCCGACCGCCAAGCATGCATTCAGCTCGAACCCGGACGGCTTCCAGCTGGGTGGGACCTCGGGCTTGTTCGCCTCCTCCGCTTTGGGCTGCGAGTCTTTGCTGAGGCACCTGGATTCGAGAGCGCAGGCAATGTACTGAAGCGTCAGCCGTGCAGGGACTGTGAACGTCTGTGCACTCTACTATCCACGTTCTTGATCCCGAGAACGTGTCATGTGCCTCGAAATGTGCAGTGTATACTAAACTGTGCAGACTGCAATGCGAGAGTCAACGTAGTACGATCTTTCAACAAGGTGGTCCGCTTCAGCCACGCCTGGTCGACGCTGGTGGCGACCGGCCTCTTGCAGGCCGTGCCTTTACAGAACGCCACGGGGCTCGGGGAGACATAGGCCTGTACAGAATATGATTCAGAAGAAGACTATAGAAAAGGCAGATCTTGATCAACACTACGGGTGCTGTATCGTGTGATCGATAATCCTATCCCATAGCATTGCTGGTATTGTTGATGTTGCTATTTTGATTGCTTCTCGGAGCATATTGCGAGGCTTTCTGCCTTTGACGCCGCTTTGAAGAGAGCAGCATCGTTTGATGAGGAATCCAACCCCAAACAAATTCCCACGGGTGAGAAGAGTTGCCATTTGCCTGCAGGATTTTCTTCGAACTACAGGCATCCGAAAGAGCGAAGAGAGGAATTTCAAGTACGGGCTTGCTTAGCACAGGCTGTGCGACCCTTGATCTTCATGTGTCTCGATGCCTACATGCAACTTTGCCCCAGCTTAAGTACTCATCACACTCTGCCAACGCAGAGCCCGTGTCGAACCGTTTGGATCTCTGTCAGTACGTGTTGCAACGGCCGGTACAAAAAGACAGTCGCATACCGCCTACACCCGCAAGACCACCACGCGTAACCCAGCACTCAGATGACATGCACCTTGCCAAAGTTCTCAAGGGAGTTCCAAATTTAGCTTTAGAGTTCAGCTAAACCGGATTGTGTAAAGGGAAGGAGTAGCAGTAAGCATACGACTGTTTTGCGTGCAGTTCGAACTGTCGTCAAGCAAATCGTGGAAACTCTGCATGAGAATCATCCGACAAGATACTGTCGCTGTTCGATCCTTCGGTTGCTCCAAGCTGAGAGCCGCACGTTGCATGGAAGAGGCTTCAACTCGGACACCCGTCGAGCCTCGGAGGCTTCTAGAGTCCTCCTCTCAGTCTCGTGAAGCTGAAAACCGTGGCCCTGGCCGGAAGCTCACGGCGTGTTTCCGCCTTCCAGAATGGCCGGCGCCGCGCATAGCAGGAACCTGGCCAGGAACCCGGGAGACTTGTTGTTTCACAGGGTAGCCACTTTCGACCCAAGCCGGCTCTCTGAGATACTTGGGGTGCGCATACTCTCCTTCTTAAACGGGATACTCTGAACAGATTGACTCAACATTATCCGCTACTTCACCTCCGAAACATGTCCGTCGTGGTACTATTGGATGTCACCAGACGCTTCGCTGCAATTACCCAAGCCATACTCAGAGCTCCTGCTGACTGCATCTTCGATGCATGTCATAAGACACCAACAGCCACGGCATCGCCTGTTGTTCCAGGTCAACCGGTTGACGGCTGATCCCGATACCCTCTACACAAAAGCCCCATGTATAATATTACTATATTCAGTCGCTTCAGCCTGCCGATCGCGGCACTGGTGGGGCCGATGGGACCTTCAGAGAGTTGGGACTTCCACTGCTTCTCGCTTGGCTGCGACTTCACTTCCCATTTTAGACAAAGCTCTTGCGAGCAGCTCACATGCAAAGGCCAACAAACTGAGCTGCACCAAGCCTTCGATGCCGGCTGCGCAGTGGCAACAGGAACAGGAGCCTGGACTTGCACCGGCGAGCACTGCCGAGCGGGGAGCGGTCCGATCTATGCCGATCTGAAGAACAATCCTCCTTCGCGAAAGCTCCACGTCTCCAAAGGCCCCTTCTCAAAGTGTCTGGCGTTGTCCCCTTCTGGTAGCTTTGACGACCTGAGGTTCGAGAGTGGGAGTTCAAGCTGGCACAGGCCGAAGACACCGCTCGGCATCTCTGCACCTGCAGCATCTTTCTTGAGGCCGGTGCTTGAAGGGACCTTGCGAGTTCGATGTTGGCTCCGTCTCGCGCCTGGCTGTGCTCTCAACACACAAGGACGCCCTGGACACTGCACGTGGCCAGCCAACTTCGGATGCAGCACACCAAGCTCGACTTGGCCAGGGTCGACGTAAGGCCGGCCTAATCAAATTCTTCACCTTGCGGCGGAAGCCTGAAGCGGCCTGGACGCCAAGTCTTGGACGTCTGCACACCTTCTCATGAACAAGAGGAGCAGGCCTCCGGCGGGGCCACCGGAAGCTCTTTCTTGCCGGGGTCATCAGAGCGCATCGCAAGCTGTCGAGTTAATGATTGCTGGCTTCACTACAGACTGGTAAGATCTGGTAAGCTTTCTTGCTGGGTGTGCTGTGGTCTGGTTGGGCCCGGAAGGCTTCGAGCCGAGAGGCTGACGAAGGTGCCCTGGCTCGGCAGAACGACTGCACTCTGATGCCTGGCTCTGCCTGGCTCTGCCCTGCTGCACCACATGCCCATTTCCGTTCATGTTCCTCTTCCGACGCCCGACTTTTACTTCGCAGGCTCACTCGAGGTCCAGTAACTCTGAGACCTCACGACACGAGAGCGCAGTTCACGATGGAGGGCAGCCAATCGAGACGGCCCCAAGACACTCCATAACACCCCAAGACTCTTGCGCGGGCCTTCCAGTCCTCGTACGTGTTGTCCGGCAGGAAGCGGCGGATCACGAATGGGATGACGCGCTGAAGGAGCTCCTGGTGAGGTAGGTCATGAGAAGCTAGGAAGGAGCCTTGATCGATCGTGAAGATTCTTGGACATGTAACCAGGGGCAAGCTGGTGCGACATGTCCGCTGGAAACCAGGAATATGCTTGCTGTCCTTCTCGGCGATCAGGAGGGGGTCGGTCTCACCTTCAAGAGTGACCATCACTGGTGCCTTGATTCAAAAATTTGGACATGCGGACCACTTCCAGAGACACAACTTTGGATCACAAGACGTACCCTCAGCATCTGCACTGTCTACAACGCAGGTTGCACCGAGGCCCAGGCATTCATACTTATCTGCAATGCCCGTGCACCAAGGATCCGTGCCCCTTGGCTAACACTGCACTGATGCAAGATGATGCAAGCTTTAGCTTCGACACACCGCGGTGCGAATGGTTTCCTGGCTTCTGAGAAGGCATGATCTCCTGCTCTGAAGTCTACAAGTAGGAGTTTTGAAGGATGCCTAGGAAATATTAGAAATAGGAGCTGATACAGTGCTACACCACTAAGAAGACTCCTGTCGGTGCAGTTGTTGCCTGGGGTCTGCGCTTTCGTACTTTGTAAGGTACGGCGTGGTTTTTCTCGGGCCCTCGGAAGCCTGCCAGGCCAAGCTGACAGAGCGCAACGCAAGCCCTCGCTGCCCAGGCCTGAGCGCCTACCTCATGTAGCTTCGTTTTGAATGTAAAGAACCTCCTGTTGCTGCGTTTCTGGCAGCGCAGGCCTTTGGCTTCTCCTCCTGTCCAGGGACGTGTTGAAAAGTGACGTGGAGACCCACTCGCAGACGCAGACTCGGACTCAAAGCAGGTGCGGGGCTCCGGATTCTCGTCTTCTCGAACTTCCACATTCTCGTCCTGCAATAGGCCGGCATCTCAACTCAGGTAAGGTCTCTGAAGGGTCTCCGTTGCAGAAGAGGCAGCCGCCACAATGGCACCCGAATTTCTGCACACCTCACGCAGTGTCCTAGCTTCCGAACGGGCCTCGTCTACGTCGTCCTCCTCATCGTAATCATCACCGTCGTCCTCCTGGCTGGCTGAGACCTATCCTCTGACTCTCCAGCATCTGCAGGGTCTCAACTTCATGGTTCAAGAAGCAACCGGCAGCAATGCTAGCGGAGTCGACCTGGCCATCTTCCATGCCTGGGGCCTCGGGCGTTGCTACAAATGTGCCCACGTCGGATCAACTTCAGACGCTGAGCTCAATTGAAAAGCCTTTGCTGAGCCACCAGCTCGGCTTCCAAGCACGGCACAGAGGCAGATGCAGTCCTACTTGACTTGCTCTATGTCTCTATGCGTGCTCCATGCCAAGTGTCTGGTTTGGTTGCTTTCCGGCCATCGTTCGCGTTCTTCCCTGGCGCTGAGCCAGCCTAATTGCTGCACACCTCATACAGAAACTCCACGTCATCTACTGTGTCAGGCTTTCAACTTCTTGGCACTCAATGCTGAAATATCAGCTTTTTTCGACGGGTGCAGGCACCTGCATACTTCTCGTTCGCATCTACTAGCTTCTAAGAAGACCTAAGGTTTGCGCTTTTGCGCGCACACACGGTTGAAACTCGGAGCTTGTTAGGCTGGCCGCAAGCGCAGAAAATTCACAAATGGTACCAGTACATGCTTCAGGAACGGGCTGCAACTTTTAGATTCCAACTTTGTAATACGCATCTCACGCACATAGATGCCACAACTATCTCCCGACTCGACATTTGGGTCGGATCACTCCCCCCGCAGACATCGTCTTCTGCTGAGACGATGGGGCGACGATACTGGGAAGCTCGGTGCACTAACGATTGAGCTCAAACTGTGAGGAGCGAACGCTGCAAAGATACCGTGTCCGCCTATGCCTCAAGACTCAAGTCCTGTTTACTAGCACAGCTCGTGGAAGCAGCGCAGTGGTCGCTCCTCCGTTTCAGCGTGAAACGTAGTGGTACATTCTGCCTTTCAAATGATATGGAAAATAAAGGAAAGCGAGCTTGGCAAGACTGCCGCGCCGCTTGGGGAGGGGGGCACGGCCTGAGGCGGATTTGGCCCAGCTGGGCCAGCTCCCTCCCCCGAGAAGTGCTCGGTATCCATCTTCGAGGGGATCTGCGCGGACGCGTGAGAAGGCTCTTCTCAGAGCGGTTCTTAGGCCGTGGTGAAGTAGTACCTCAGCGAATTGCTTCGATTCTGGGCTGGATGGTTGGGCAGCAATTGTGATTGGATCTTGGCCTGGCTGGAACTCTTTCCCGGACCAACTCCAGTACACAATCTGAGATGCTCATCACGCAGACACCTCCGACAAATTCACCACCGATGACCCCAAATGGTGAGTTTGACTTGAAAACCCCATGCGACGGAAACAACCTCAGATAGGCGTCGAAAACCCCGGCTGTGGCGACCGACCCATAGCACAAAGCCTGGCTCGCAAGAACCCCTATACGCAGTGAACTGTTTGGTGAATTAGCAAGAACCGAACAGCAAACTACAAGTAGGGTTGACCACCCCCGCCAGTTCCAAATGAAAGGAGACAAGGGGAGACCTGCGTCGAAATTGGCCACCCATACCAGTCCCACATGAAGGGAGGAGGCAATGGGAGACAAAAACGTCGACATCAACCGTGCAGATCATGCAGACAAGAGACAAGGGAGGCCAGCGGGATATGCCACTCCCACCGATCTCCAATGGAGGGCGACAAGGGAACACAACTCGAGTCGCGTTCGAGTCGTTTGCTGCTTTTGCTCCCCAGTTGATTGGTTTGCTCCTCTCACTCGCTTTTCATGGTGAGAGGTTTGCTATGGTTTGCTCCTGTTTCTCAATCTGCCTGTTGCCTAGTCAGTTTCCACGAGCTTACCTATCTTTTTAGCCACCCTCACCGGCCCCAAATCAAGTGAGGGAGACAAGTGTCGAAAAGCCCGATGCACCACGCACGAAGCGAATCCCCGGCATGAGTGGAAGGATCCCCTACAATAAAGGAAGCTCTTGTATTAAAGAGGAAGTTCTTGCTGCCGAGGCTGCGAGTTGCTGGCTCCGAAGGCAGGCACGAGGTTGGTCGCTGGGGAGGCGTCCTGCGCAGGATCGTCGCATCTGAAGACTGGGGACCTGAAGTTGAACCTTTTGAAGCATCGGGATCTTTTCTTGTCTCTCCCCAAATCTTATTTCAAGGACCAATTCCGGTCCGTCAGGACACCCGCCACGAAGGACACGTACCTTGGCTTTGGCAGGACGATGTGGTGAGCAAGCCTTGCATTCTGGAGGAGCCCAAGGCTGGATCAAAGCTTCAGCTTTAAGCTTTGGCAGCGCAGAAGGAGTCATGCTCTGGGGCCTGACCTTGTCTCTCAACTCTCTGCCTCAACTCGTGGCCTTTTCTGGATCTTCACTCAACTACTGGTCTCTCTCAGTCTATATCCAATACAACCAATATCATTCAGCACGGTTTAAAGCCAGCGGCCAGTTCATTGAGGTGGACAGCGGGCTTGAAGCACCGCAGGAGGACCAGTCCACCTGGAAACTCTCTGACCGTCATGACGGAGGAAGGGGATTCGCAAGAAATAGACCTAGACTCTGTGGACAGCTTGAGAGACACTCGGCAAGGCTTAGGGTGTCCATCTCAGGAACCCATGGCGACCCCTCGTTTTACGAAGACTCCGGCCGTGAAAGTCGTGAGCACGATGCTGAGCTTCGCAGGCGCACAGGTTCCGGTGTTGACCTTGACATTGAAGACTCTGCACACACGCAAGAAGTCTGCCGACATTTCCTGGGCAACTGGGTCGGTCCTGCGAACCCCTAAAGGACTACATGTAAGTTGTGTCACTTCACTGAACGAGTGTGGAAGGCAACCCTTTCCCGAGCTGTTCTGAGGCTAGCAGCATTCGAGATGTCCATGGAGATGGGGCTGCCCGTCCTCGCGAGGTGCCAATCCCTCTACTCGACTGAACACCATGCTGAGCCATGCTGAAACCCCAGAGTATGGACGAGAAACTTCAACTTCCCAACCGGTATTTAACGTCATCCAAGTCGCTGCGGCGTGAACACGACGTTTCCACTTCCGGCCTGACCACTACGTGCCCGGAAGTGCCCACTCCCGCGCACGATCGGTCGGACATTCTGCATATGCAACCCACACCACTGAAGCATATCGAGTCCATGCGAAAGTGAAGCCTGTCGAAGACTAGTTAGGGAGGGGTGGGCAGGCAGCGGGGGAAGTACGCAGGCCTGGATGTCCTCGTCGAAGACAATCCTTGGCTCCGCTGAGTGGCGCGACATGGACTCATGCTCCGGTGGTTTTCGGAACCGGCTCTGTTCTCCAAGGCTCGTGAAAGTCGGCTTGCTAAGTACCCCGGTCTGCTGGTGTGCAGGAGATACCTGGCAGATGCGAATCTCTAAAACACCCTCTCTGATTTGTTCAGAAGCTTTTGGCGCACCGACACCACGGAGGGCGGTGTGGAGTCGCCCATGGTGTGGATGTCGCGCTTGGTCGTGAGGACCTGAGGCCGGCTTAGTTCGACGTGGGGTTTCCGAGAAAAGACTTCTTCCTCCGGCTTTGCGATGTTCTGCAGGCACTTTCACCCAACTGCTTTGTCGGCTGACTATGGTTGCAGTAGGAACATTAGTATGTTACTCAGAAGATTGAACGACATCGACACTGTGGTAGCTTAACTGTCCGAACATCTCCGATCGCGTGTTCCTCGTCCGCAGGCCTGTCTGTACTTACGGAACTGGACGTATTGTGCTTGTTGTTTGCTCATCCTATCCGATATCTTCACACGCTTCGACTGGAGCGTCGAGAAGCATGTCGGCCAAAGAGGTCTTGTTTTCAGCAGCAAAGGTGGGTGCCGCTTCGGCTATGTCGATCGAGAAGAAACGAAACTCGCTCCTCTGGAGAACATGAGATTTTCTGTTAGCGTCGAGGCCCTGGCATGTGCCGAATCCACGTCGTTTCCAGGGTTTCCTCCACAGAAGGCAAGAACATCATTGGGTTGAGGTGGAGACGTCGAAACCATCTCTTACCACCAAGATCCCATTAATCTTTGCCTTCCGCTGTCTTTACTCGTGTGGTTTTAGTGTTTGCCCTGGTCGAATGCAGACTGCTACCTCGTGGTCCGGGTGACCTGACTGTCGGGGTGTAGTGTGCAAGCCAAAGGTCTCGCTCTGAGGTACGACCACGACATTTCTCTCGGCTCGATGAGACCACATACTGCATAAATGCCAACGCAAGGTCTGCTGCGACAAGCCCTGCGCAACTCTCTTGAGATCAGCTGAAAGTTGTAACAGCAGGTGTAACCATGGAAAAAAACAGCCCAACAACCGAAATATTGGTCTTAGACATGCAAATGCACTGGCTGCGTAATGCTGGCCTGCAGAAAGCCCCACGTCGACCTCCGTGCCCCGATCACGAGCGTGACAGTACACGTCGTACCTCCACTCTGCACATTCCGCCAGAAGCTCGTCAGCATGGAGGCTCACATGGCACTGATGCTGAAGTGCAGGTCCCAGCTTTTGGGCCGCGTCCCTGCCTAGCAGATTCTCGCAGGCTCCTAAACAGCCTGAGCCTCGATTCGACATTGAAATCGCGGCTGCAAAAGAGAGACGAGGTTGAGGAAGCGAAGAACGAGCAACCATGGACCATGACAAGAAAGATTCACAGAATCATCTGACTTCCGACACGAGAGGGTGACCTCAGGCCGTGCAGGCCCTCACATCTTCGAAGCAGCTGTGTAGAAGCGGCAGCACGAAGCGCTGACCTGGCGACTTCTGAAACCACACATTGCCGTCGCGGAAGTAGCAAAAAACTCGGAGCCACCGGAGCACCTGCCAGGCTCCGCCCGCCATCACGGCCTCTGCCACAAGCGGTGGTCCCTGGTAACACGAAGCTTCTGAGGCAGCGTGGCCTCAATCTCCTCCACCGTGCGGGGAACGCAGGTGAGAATGCGGCAGCCATTGCTCGTGATCACGACCTCAGGGAACGTGGATAGCACGCGCAAGGCCGCGTTGGTTGTTGGCATCCTAGATCCGACAAGCACAAGTTGGAGATCCCGTTTTGATGAGGCTCGGCTGATCACACCCAGGGGACGTTGTAAGTTAGATTAGACACTTGTCCGTGTCGAGAGCACCGGCGACCAGCTTCGAGTTGTTCTTGCAACTGGACAAACTGGCATGCAAGGCACGTTGTCCTCTATCCGCACCCCGCCGACATCTGCCCAGAACTGGTGGAGCTTCTCCTGCAACGGCCACTCAAAGAAAAAATTGCTGGAGTGCCCACGGTCCCATCTGCGGCACACCTGGTTGATGAAGCATCCCTTCTTGGGATCTGCAAGGGCTTCCTCGATAAGGTAATCAATAAAGTAGAAGCCAGGCTCCACTGTGATCAACTGAGAAGTGCGCTCTGGCTATGAACCGTCGCCTCTGGAAAGAAAAAATCAACTGTGGTTAAGCTCAAGTCTGGCAAGGCACCATGTTCTCCTTCAACTCCCTGCCTAATCTCAGATTCTCCTTGATGCTGGGATCGTCCTCCAGAGGCTGCAACGTCTGCAAACAAGGTTGCCGTAGGCTGACGTCCTGAAGGAATGCCCAAAGGATTCCAACGCCATCGAAATGGCTGAGCCACTGAACCTCCCCTGACGGAGCAGTGAAGTCCTCAATCTTCAAGCTCCGAACGCCGCCCGGTATGCCGGTCCTTCCGCACCACACCAGGCGCGTAGCCGCCCACGTCGTGGACATCTAGTCCCAGTTGGTGACCCAGACCATGCGGCATGAAGTGGAACATGAGGCCTGCGGGGATCTGGGATCAGTGCCAAAAGGAAGTCGCAAGTCGGAAAAGGTAGTAAACACTTTCCACAAAGCCACCAAGCACCAACTGTCCAGGACTAGGCAGACCTCCAACGGAAAACAGGCACCTTCAGCCATCATCTCCTCGACTTGGCCAACCTTCCACAGAAAGAGCTGGTGTAAAGACAGTTCCGTGCAGAAGGCTTAGCTTTGTACTCCTACCCACCATTACCCACCCCAGTTGAAGTGAAGGAAATGCTTCCTTATGGAAGCCATGCAAATTCCAACCCTTACAAGCTGTCCGCTGCCTTCCGAACCCCAATCTGCCAGGGGACAAAAAGCCCAGCCGCCGACATTCGCTCTAGCAGCGTTCGTTGCGCAAGCCGGTGCATCTCCTCATTCTTGTTCGGATGCTTGCAAGGAGCTTAGCTGACAACACTTCTGATGGGAGCCTTGTAGGAAACACCCGGTTTCAACGCGCGCTCCACGGCCAAGACGGTTTCCCACACTGCCTGCAAGTCAATTGCAATAGGCAGTCACAACGTGCAGCTTGAAGCCGTGCTTCGTAAGAACAGCATTGCTGTACTGAACTGTAGCCATGGCAACAACACGATGTCAACAACAGAGGTGGCATGACGGCTTTGATCGCGACATGAGTAATCACAATCAACGCAAGAGTAATAAGCCATGACAAACCAAGAATGCAAAAATGAAAGACAAGCACAAGATAAGCACAGCCCAGAAGAGGATGGCCAATGGTGGCAGTCGGTAGGTGTCTACTCTTCATGACTGGGGCCTTTGCAACAGTACAGGAATATCACAGCATATGGGCCAAATGCTGAGGAGGCTGAACAAAACTAAGAAATACTCAGAAAAACTAAGCAGTACTGAAACAACCTAAGTAAAGCCAAACAATTCATGGCTCCTGGTCAATGGAGCAACAGTAAGCAAAACGTAGCAAACAAAGAGAAAACCCGACACGAAGCAAAGCTTGCGAAATATAGCAACAGTAAGGAAAACATACCAAAAAACAAACTGGAAAAAGCTGATGACAGCTAAATAATTCCTTGAGTTCGGGGTTGCTCTTGGACGGCTTTTTTCACCTTCTAGCATGGCTTCTAAGCAAAGGATTTATCTTGGCAAAGTTGTTCCCTTGCTCGTGGTCTACCCGTGAAAAGCCTCCGATATGAAGGCAACAGGTGGGCATGCTGGACATGCACATGTCACATACACATACACATTACATATACATATACGCACACGTACATGACGTAACCGATTACAGAATAGATATACGTATGGATACACAAAAGTGAAAGTTTGCAAATGAGCATACCGTGTCTAAGCGTGCACGTGTACGTATGCTTGCACTATATACAAAGAAGAAGCCCATCATATAGAACTTGCGAAGAAACCTAGTATTTCCAAAAAGGAGACCAATGTAAAAAAGGATCACAGGACACTGCACTTAACATGCTGCAAAGCAAACTGGCAAGCTATACCCCACAAATATTCCGCACCGCAGCACATAGATGGTAGAAGACAGGAACCCGATACTAATCTACGCGGGAGTTCTATGCATGTGCACGTGCACATGTACATGCATGTGGTCTGCATGCTCGCCCAGGCAGACAGACAGGAGGGATGGCGGTGCACCTACACAGGGGCTGAAACTATAGGGCCTCGTAGACCACGCGCTGTGGTCCGCTAAACCGTCCACTCCTGAGGCTCTCGGAAAGGTCCCGACATAGCGGGACACGGAAGAAAAAGCTTCTGATTAAGAGTCTCAAAAGGTTTCGTATCAACGGGCTGTTTCCACCCACCCCGAGAGCAGCTCAGTTCATGAAAGAGATGTTCCGCTGTAATTGGTGTTTGCCTGCACCCTGGGCTGTCAGAGCAGTAAAGCTGGCTGGGTGCCCCTCGCAGGTGCAACAGACTTCTGCTTTGGAAGCTGGTACCTTAATTCTGAACACTCTATAGATCATCTAAAAGATTGTGTTCCCTCCTTATCGAAACCTTGAAGAGCCCCTGAGCATTGCAGGCAAGATACACTGGCCAGGAGCAGGTTACATCGGCAGTGTACCCGTGGTATTCTGCCCCTTAGAAGCAGTCTCTCTGGCTTTCACCGTTCCAAAATAAGCACTGACCGGGCTCTGCCACCTCTAAGCCTCCAGCCCATGTCAAGCAGTCTCAAAGACCCTGGCTCCACAAGCCTCATGAGGGAGGCCATGTGCGACCCAGGGCAACGGCTGTCGAAGAACTGAGCCGAGGCACTCGGAGTTTGGCTCGGCAGCGTGGCCGTAGTGGAGGATGGCATTACCTGAGCACAGCACCCTGGCAGCCCTGGCAACGTTGAACCCTCCAGAACTCTTGGGCGCGCAGTGCGTTGAGCCGAGCAGCGCCTGCCAGAGCCACAGATGCAGCTGTAGCCCACACGGAAGCAGCCGCGCAAGGCTGCCTCGGACGGGACAGAAACGATGGAATCTTCGAAGGGAAGAGTGGACCCCGCCTTGTACTTGAAGGTTGCCTCTGCCAAGTGCTCCCGTTGGCCGCCCTTCACCGCCCGCATGGTCTCAACATGTGCCTCCGAGGACACATCGTTCGTCCACCTGAAATGCTGCCAACAGCTTGGAACTTTGCCTATGCTTGTCCCCAGCACACAAGAGAACATCCATCAAGAGTGAAGCCGCAGCCAATCTTGTCTGCATCGGCTGTAGCTTGCCAGTTCTCAGGGTCAAGGTGCTGGAGCAGCTTTAGCTCCTCTTCGTCCTTCACCTGCCAATGGCACACATGTTCGCTACATCGAGCCATCAACGACCGCGATGAAGATCCCGGAACATCATGGGAAACCGAAAGCTGGGAGCCCAGCGGAGCGAATTTCGTTCAGCTCATCCCACAGCGCACTGCTGCCTGCAAGATGTGGACTCAAGGCTGGGCACGCATTGCGCAAGGAACACATAGAAACTGCATCAACTTTGGCCTTTGCTGTTGAGTTGAAACGTATCCTGCGCCGCATGCACTGGGCACCCGTCCCACAGACAAGAGCATGCTCTCAAAGCACTTGGCAGGATCTGATGGCCAAACACCGTGGAAAGCCACGTCAACTTGACATTGCTTGTACTTACTGCGAGCTGATGAGTCCTTGCCATCGAAGGTGGGTTCTTCCAGTTGGAGACCGGAGTCCTCGTTGCAATCAGGATAGTCTACATGCAGACATGCACACACACACACACACACACACCCGCCCACCGGTGGTAGAAACCCTGTGCGGACTAAACGTCCAAGGGTCTCTGTTGGGCGACCCACGGAAGAAAAGAAGCTCCTGACAAGGAGGGGCCGATCATGGCCGATCTTCCTCTTCCTGACCCACTCTGTCACAGGAGCCGTGGCCTTGGCACCCAACCCGAGCAATGTCTGCTGGATCTCATCAGTATGTGCCACCTGGCAGTCTGTTCGTTGCTCCTTACGCTCCCCCTACTCCGTCGCAGCTCTAAGAAGCTGTCACAAAAAAACCCAAGAAATTCCGAGGAACCGAGGAACCGCACCCAGTACCTGTCGGCTGCGGCCTCGTCGATGCTGTAGGCTTTCTGGAACCAGGCCTTGGAACCAAGGGCTGAGGGGGTCTCAGGGACCTCTTCAGATCCTCGCCAACCCTCCCAACCCCTCCCTTCGCATGACGTGCGACGGATTCTGCCCGGGCACCGGCGGCTTGATGGGACCACACCAGGCCTGGTAGATTTTGTCCATCCTGGCAACGTCTTTGGAAGAGGGATGCGGAGAAAATAGATGCCAGGTCAGTCTATGTTCTGTAGGCTCAGCCCGAAACTTTTTGTTACCTCGTCCAAAGCAAAGTACATCCTGCCTAACTTTGCACTTAGAACTCGTAGACCCGCACTCCCCTTGCCAAGCCTGGGGATAAAGAGCACCGCATGCGCGTCGCGAACACGCAAAGCAGCAAAGCAGTCGGGCTCCTTGCGAGAGGAGCTCACTAGAGGAGCTATCCGCTTCTGTCCGTTTGCCTCTACGTAAGCTAAGGTCTGCCCACTTCCTAAGTCCTAAGACAAGTCCCTCGTGAACCCTCCATCTTCCAGGCCTCAACCAAAGCTTGGCTGGCGCTATGTCTACAGCGCTATGTCCACGGCTCAGCTTCCAGTGCAGGATTCTGCTTGGCTTGCTTAACGGAAGAGTTGGCTGCCAACAAGCTGCGCCCCTTGCCTAGCGGCATGGTCCGCGAGGTTGAATCATGTCCCGGTAAGCAGTAGGAGAAAGAGCTGAACGTGGGATTGCAAAAAACAGAACGACTGCCAAAGACGGGCTGGCTGAATCTTCTCAGCGAGTGCTACGAGAGTCGCTTTTCCCGTGGGCACTCCTTGACTCCGAAGAGGTACTGGAAGTTGCTCTCCTGCTTGAAATCCCAGTTGGTGTCCTCGGAAAGGTTGCTCGCACATGGGGGTTTCCGAAAATAGGGGACCCTAATATAGTACCCTAAATAATAGGATCCCTACCCCAAAATAAGGTACCCCTAATTNNTAATTTTCGGAAACTCCCACATAGCTGCAGTAGACGTGGCCATCAAGGTAACAAGGAGGGTGCCCCAGTCTGGAAGTCATTGCGACATTGTTTGGTTTGCTTGAGCACTGTTCACTGTAGTTAGGCTGTTTTGCTCAAGGAGAGGCAGCCATCGCCAAACTGAACTCCAAAGCAAGATCACAGTCTTGCGGCAGAAGGCCATCCCCCATGCCCACCGAGTCTCCGTGTCGTAGACGCTGGCCTCTTTGCCTCCCTGAAGGAAGATCACCGCATCCCTGCCGATTTCCGTTCTCTCGCGCAGAACCTGGTCGGCAAGATCTGTCGAGATGCTACCTCTCTGTCACTTAGCTGGCAAAGTGCGGGCTCTACTCCGACATAGGTGGCGAATCTGGATGTGCTGTGACGATCTGCATCTTGATCTCTCCGGGTGTTTAGAGAACTTCCGAGAAGATTGCCCGCCGGCTTCTTTTCGCACTTCCAACCCGCATCTGTTCTGCGTCCTTGTCACCCAGGGTCCTGAAGTGCCCCCCCCCCCCCCCGCCTGGCAAAGCTTCTTCCGGTGAGCGGCATGCATCGCCATCGGCACACGTAGGGTGCCTGCGAAATGCTGGCTCACAGCGGACCTCTAAACATGTTCCCTCGCAAGAATACCTTCGCTGAATTGCCAAAAAAAATTCAGGTCTCTCAGGAAAAGCTTCGCCTGCACCCATGGAGAAGAAGGGCATGCCATCCCGGTCCCAGGAAACCTCGGCTGTGCTCTCTAGGCCCCTAGGCCCTTCAGACTCGACCTCCCCCTTCCTGGGCCGGATCTCCTTGTCCGGGTCAAGACACCGATGCCCAGTTCATGATAGTTCATGCGAAGCTCATCATGGCTCATCCTGCTACGCACGAAATTATCTAACATCCCTGCACCGGTCTAACGGCCATGCGGCGGTTCCGCCCGTGACCATGGGGCCGATGCCTGGCAGCGGCTGTAATTCCTTCCCTTTGACCACACACTACTCAGAGTTCTCTATCAGCCCGCGACCTGAAGCATGCTTGCAGTGACGATTCGGGAGAGCTTCTATGCGCGAATGCAGTCTGCCGCCTGCTGCACCATTCTCCACCTTGGCTTTCTTCGCCGGATGCGCTGCCATGGCCATCGTCGAAACAGCTGACACCTCTATTGCGCAGAGTACTCCTTCAAGATACTAGTCATGGGCCCTTGGTTTTCCTATAAAACAGAAGAATACAAGGGTAAGGGCCCACGTGCAGGGCTACCATGTCGGCCCTTGGCACCGGGCCTCTCAGCTGCGGTCGTAGATTCTTGGCACAGTCGACTGCCAGACCGTACCGAAGCATTTGGCTTCTGATGAAGATGATCAGCTCATGAACAACTGCAACATAGATAGCCAGTATCCCCGGAACCCCAAGCACAGCCGGTGCTGGTGGTCACTCGGTGTCGCGGATGAGATTCTGAACCTGCACCGTGAAGTCCTTGGCACAAGGATTCAGAAGTCCGTCAGACAGATCGTACCGAAGGTCGTCCCCCCCGATCTCAGACACCTGTATGCAAGTCCCTGCCTGCATGCCTACACCCTGCATCACTGTTTCTGTTCAAGTTGGCCTATCAGGCGAACTGAGTTGATGCCAGAATGTTAATGAATATTGCAAACAGACTGTTTGTAGAGTCCGGGCATGTCCGACCAGAAACGGTTCCATTGATGATTTACCAGCCCAACCGGCTCTTGACGCTGGACACGTTAAACGAATCATGTGACATCATGTCACTCAGATCAGGATTTATAACATCAACCTGAAACCGAAACACATTGCACATGAAGCCACAGACAAGGACCCTGAACGAGAAAGAAAGCAGGGAAGGCGTACCGTCGCTGCCGTGAGGACTGTCGAAGAGAAGCTTGCCGCGATGATCTGCAAAGCAGATGGTTCCGCTTCTACTGTCTTTATGATTCAGATCACTGCTGAATAAACATCTGCCTCTACAAGTAGCATCCGATGGGGCAGTCGGAAGTACTGGGGCTTGCGTGCTAGCAACGGTGGGCAAAAGCTGATAAAGCTGATGCTTGCATGGATTCTTGACTGGGCCAGTCTGGCAGCAAAGCACTGTGGCGCGTTCTGTGAAGCGCTTGAACGCACCCTTTGCCACTACCAAATACTACCAACCTCAACGGAGGCCCGACCTGGTTGATGCTCGGTGGTGTGAACTGGTCCCGGACAGCTGTACACCAAGCTGTTCCAGGCCTGGCTTGGGTCGCGCAGCCATGGCATTTCAGTGAATACTCCCCGGCAAGTCTCGAGTTCAACAAGGCGGCTCCGCTCGTCCAGTTGCAATGTCACCGTCGCCCTGCCAGCACAAGTTGCAGAAGGCCGAAAGTTGGCTTCAGTTTGAATCTGGTGAGACCCCGAGCGCCAGACGTCGTTTCGCTGTTGGAGGCGATTGAGACGACGGTGATGATCGGTGGGGTCAAATCCAACGTGAAGCGGCCTGCAAGCCACTGCGAGCGCGAGAGCAAGAAATTCCGCAAGGCCTCGCTCAGGCCAAGTCTCTGAGAAGAAGGATGAGACTTCGAATGAAGAAGTTGCATGCAGCATTTGTAAGTCTGCAACCATGGTACATTCCGCAAAGCTATGGCATCGCTCCGCAAACGTGACCATCGCAGAATGAGATGGCCCCATACCAGCTACCCGTTGGCTTGCAAAGCCTTGTCTGTGTGCTCCAGCCACCTGATGCATCTTACCTGTCATCTATCCGCATTCCTGAAATTACAGAGTGGTCATAGGAGTCGTTAAGACTCGCTCAAAAATTGAAAGCCATGGCCTGTCGCTTCAACGAGCACCGGCAAGGCTTCGTTGTTCCTCGGGCGGGCTCACATCGCTGAGTGCGTACGTAGCCGCACAATCTGAATTCTCGAGGCTTCAGACAATGAGGCCAAAGCGAAACAGGGGCTGGGTCGATGGTGGTGGCACCCTCCACGAGCTCGTCGTCTTCTGCCGCGCAGTAGACGAAGTACCTACAAGAAAGAACAGTATCCGACAAGTGCTCTGTACACTCCGTGAAAACATGCAGTTACGCATAAACAAGCGAGGCCACTTGGTTTCCATGGTGAGGCCAGAGACCTTGATGTCGAAGTTCTTGTAAATGTTGTTCCTGACAACATTACAGCAATATTTAATCTCGAACTCGCAGAGAATGTGCCTCTGAAAGCTCACTGCCAATCGGCACGGGCACTGTTGCAGTCCAAGTCTCCAGTTTGTGACGGTGTTCTTGTAGACGGGCTGGCGCAGAAGTGCTTCAGAATACACAACAGTACGAGTAGAATGCTGGCACTAAACCACGTCCAGGGCCCCTGGGCACCCTCAGCCTGAACCCTCCTCAGCTAGCCTCTCTGAGGCTGGCGCTGCAGTGATAAGTGCGGTGTAAAGTGCGGCATCCACCGTCTGCGTGGTGGTGTAGGCCTTGCAATACCTGCAGCTTTTCTCGCGTCATCGGCCCTGCTAGGCTGAGTCTTGGCACGCTCAGGCAGGTGCCCTTCTCCATACTCAAGCATGCCACTCTGGTGTGAAAACTCTCACAATTCAAGCCCTTGAGCCCCTTAGCACAATCCTCACGATACTCTCCCGGTGGCGGACGCTGTCCCTGGCTCATCCAGCTGAAGCGTAACGGTGATGGAGGACTCTTCCGTCGACTCCTGGCAAGATACGGCAAATTTACATGTACCTTAATGACTGCTGCCGAATGCTACAAAAACGGCAAGGTGGTCGATCTCTCTCCGGGAGGCTTCAATTTGCCAGGCGCACCGCTTCCACGAAAGTGATGGTGGGCGGCGTTGTGTCTGGAGTTCTGACCTCACAGTTTTTGGCTGTTGCTCCCTCTGCGGGTCACAAGAACAAACGGTTTACGCATCTGCGCATCGTCTCTGTGGGAGACGGCCGTGTTTGACTGTTGTCCTGCACGTCTGAGGGACCCGCATGCAGGATCTTCCTCGGTGAATCGCGAACACTTTCTCAGGACTCGGACTGGAATTCTGATGTTCTCGCCGTCGCGTGAGACAAGAGAGGTTTGGACATAAGTTGAATGCTCTCAGAACACGGACATGTCCGCTCAGGAATGTCACTCACACTCCTCTAGCCTGAGCCAATGGTCGTCCATGCGTGTCATGCTTGTTTATACACGCCCGACAGCAAGAGCAGGAAACCGCCTCGCCACTGACCCTTCCCCTGCCCCGCGAGCTGTTACGAAGCCCTCCGCTGAATTAGGCACCCTAGACTTCCCAGTGAAAGTGACAACATGCAGAGTCCAGAAGCTCCAAGGTTGCTGCCCTCCTGGCAGGCCGGCTCCGTTGGTGACCGTCGCTGGCGGCGTCCCGCCGAAGGCGGTGTCGACATAGGTTTGGTCCTCGTCTCAAAGATATTGAAACCCGTGTACAACGGAGAGCAAGATGCGAAAGGCAAAAGCCCTTTGCTTCTGAAAGCCGAAGGCCGGCCGTCAAAGGTCCTGGTAGTTGTTCCTGGGGTAGGTCGTACAGGAGGCACTCGGCGCCTCCAGGCATGTTCTTACGGCTCCTTCAAGCTCGAACTGCACACAGCTTCTAGATGCTTCTAGGCAGAGGGAGAGACTTCAGAGAGGGGCCTGCGCATAGCAGGAGTACTGCACAGCTTCGTCGCGGCTCCAACCTCCACGATGCGCAGTCATGAAGAGATCAGGATTCAATGGGAAGAGGCACGGATCCCTTCTCAACACACCCTCTGGCAGCATACGTCGTGTCATGTCAGAAGGCGTTGCCAAGGCGCAGTAGACGTCGTACAGAGTGCCCCGGTCAAGCAGGTCCAAGCTGACATCGTTCTGCCAGGGCAGTCTGTTCTGGGTGAGACCGTTGTGCCAAAGCAGGCGCTGCAAAAGCCCAAGCTACACGCGGCACAGCAAGCGGGCTGAAGAAACCTTTGCAAAATAGCAAAGGTCAAAAGCCCAGACCAGAGCGGTGCCTCCAACCGCGCCAGGTCGATCGTGGCAGACAATCCTGCCCCTCCTGTCTGGTCCGAATAGTAGTCTGCCTGAACACGGGTTTTGGTGAGTCGGGATGCGCTTCAGCCTGCCGAAATATTTTGGGACTTGAGATTCAGGCATAACTTCTACAGGGTTGCCGATGCTGGGATCAACATGTCGTTTCCCGGGCAGGTCTCGCAGGTTGACTCCCCAGAGAGTAGACAGCGCTGGAGCTCACCCGGCCAAGCGTAAGCGCGCCTTGAGGATGCGGTTGACGCTGAGGCTCGTCTCGCCGGAGTCACTTCGAGTGACACGGCAGTAAGCCTTGCAGGCCTGCCAAAGGCAAGGTGGCGACGGGTGAGGCTACGTGATGCTACTGAGCTCGCTCCTGCGATTCCCTCCACTTGCAGCACTAGGCTCCGGGGATGCATCAGACTTGGACAGCTTGACGGTCCTCGTTGCACTTGAATGTAACCTGGATGTTGTTCTCCTGGCGGCTATGTGCAGTTGACCACTTGCCGAAACTTGAGGCACGAGACCCGCATTACTCTTTGCCGGGTCCACCGTGGTGCCCTTCGCACCGAGCTCGGTGAAGACAGGAGGCGATTGATCCAGGGTCGTGAGCTGGCCTTCAGTTGACTCAACTACCAGCCTATTAGATGCAGCAGGTAAACAAGCTGCCAGATTCGCGTAGCTGAGTTTCCAGGACTTTGCTCTGACATCACCATGCGAACAATCAACGCATCAGCAGCACCAGCCCCAAGGCCCACACCTATGGCTGGGAAGGTGTTCAGAATCGAAGCCTGCGCAAATGACCACTTGGTCATCGTCTTGCCAAACAGCCATCCTGTTCGACTGGTATCTCATCTGCGGGATCGAGCCACTTGGACCAACACAGTGGCACAGTTGCTCGGACAATCTAGCAAGACGATGTGGCCTGGGTCATCTCGTTTACCGTCGGAAGGGTGGAAGCATCAACCGCTGCACAGTACCTCGCCCAAGCTGCGAATTGCAGAGAGAGAGAGAGACTCCACTGCGCACAGGAGGTAGGTCGGACAGTGCAAAGGCAGCCCTCAGCATCCCTCGAGCTTCCAATGTTCGGAATACTCGACTCCATAGTCATCCTTCCTATCACCCAAAATAGTCCGTGAATGTCAATGGCATCAGCCAAACTGGGGTCGAAACTGTGGGAAAGCTCGGACGGCGCACGTGTCGTAAAGTGTCAGCTCATTCAGGCCAGAGACAACAACCTCCACGTTGGTGTTCACTGGACTGTTCGGCCTGCACGCAGAGGGCGAAAAGGATCCGAGCTCCGGAGCCTACGCCGAAATGTGCTAAGGGCTTGGCGACAGCAGTGGGAAGCCAACGTACGACTGAAATCCGCCACCAGCAACCTCATCATTTTCCACCAGCTCTTCGCTCCCGTCCCAGATACCACATGCCTGAGGCCCCTGGCAGATGCAAAGGTTGGTGTGCCATAGGCTGTTGACGATTGGAAGGAGTTGCAGTACACCTGGGCGCTGCTGGGGTCAAGGACAGCCTTTGGGATGACAGCACCATGGAAATTGGCAGCACCGGGGCACGCACTGTTCCTGGCTCGTCCATCTTGACCTCACCATCAAAAAAGCTATGGTGATACCCATGGCATATCATGGCATGAGAGAGGGAGCTTCGGAATGAAGTAGCGGCCTCTCTCGGCAAAAGTCACTTCAATCCAATGGAAGATCGTCTACAAACCTTACACAACTGGACACAACTTGTCTGAATACAAAGACTGGAGGCTGCCCACGGAAGCAAAGGACATAAAGGCTGTTTGAGAGCTGCCTAGCCTAGCCGAAGCGGGTTCCATGTTATGTCCCGTGCACCAGCTCAATTTAGGCTAGCTTCAGCTATCATACTCTGCTGCCCGGGGGCAAGCGAAGCTTCCAATCATTGGTTATCTCGAACACTGCCTGCCCGAGTCACGGCGCCTTGATCCGGATATCCGAACTGATAGGCGACTCGGCCGAGACGATGGTCAGAACCGGCCTGTTTGAGGAGCAGCGAACCAGAGAAAGCACAATCGGAGACGATTGTAGGTCTGCTGAGGACGAGGCGGTGTTGTGTCCTGAGTGCTGAGCGTGACCACCTGGCGAAAAGACATATGGGATCAGAAGTGGCAGGCCCAAAGCTGTAATGAACCTGCCCAACTACAAGTGGTGCAGGAGGCGTCGCCCTAATTACTGCTAAAACAAACATATGGGGTATTGTAGCTCCGCGTAATTCAGAATGTCAGTTTCATGCCAACCTTTCCACACGGAAAACATGCGGCCGCACGTCACCAGCGACGAACTTCTGGCCGTTGGGAATTTGCGGGTATACATTGTCATCCTCGGCGTAGCACCAAATGTCGTACCTCCGCACAAGCCATGCACAACGTCTGCTCAAAATGATTCCTCATTGAGCAGTCGGATAGCCGTCTTGAAAAGACCTTCATGCCCGGACTGTGCATCCACTGCTTCAGACTCGGATCTACTGCAAAGAACAGCTTGTGTGACTCGTAAACCTGAGCCGCGAGCAGGGTCTTGGCGTCGAGATTCGCCATGGTGACCTCACTTTCCAAAATGTCGAACTCAAGGCAGCCCCGTCCTGGCCTAAATCTCGCATGGCACAGTTCAAGTTCTACGAACACCCCAGCTGGATGCTGCTAAGTCCAGTCATGGTGATGGCTTGCCTCTAGCTGCTGGTCTTGGTTAGTAGCTGCAGGTGATGGCGTTGATGATGATGGTGATGATGGTGATGATGGTGATGGTGATGATGGTGATGATGATGACGGTGATGATTGTGATGATGGTGATGAAGGTGATGATACTGATAGTGACGGTGATGGTGAGGATGGTGATGGTGATAATGTCGATGATGAGAACGAAGATGAAGATGATAATGCTGCTGATGATGGTGATGATGATGATGATGATGATGACGAAGACGATGATGATGACGAAGACGATGACATTCATGATGATGTCGATGATGTCAGTAAGTCTGATGATGTTGATGATGCTTCGGTAGTGGAGGACACACCTATGACAACCGTCATCAAGTCAGCAGTAATGATAATGCCGGCGACCGATCGCTCTTTCTCTTTCTGTCAATCTCTCGTTTCTTCCACACAGCCAAAGGCGTCGCCATCATAGTCGCAGGTGCAGTTGCGATGGCAGGAGCAACTGCAACAGCAGCATCAACAGCAGTCGTGGTGGTGAGCTGCGGTGACTGTACCGGCAATGGCCTGACCGTGGTTGATGCGTTGCAGCAGTAGTTGTGGTCGTGAGGCAGCTGTGGTTGTTGCGGTCATGGAGGTGGTGATGGTGGCGCTGCAGTGGGGAAAATCCAAGCTTGCGACAGGTCTGATCGAGTGCGCTGAGCTCGGTACCACAGGTTTCCGAGCAAAGATACTGGAACAGTTGAATGACTCAGATGTTTGAGGATGATACCTATCAATGCAGCTTGTTGCTGCTGTTGTAATGCTTGTCACTCAGACTCATACTTTTCTTTAGTGGTCGAGGTTGTGTCAAGGTTGCTTGCGGTGTTCTTCTTACTGATGGTGTTGGTACTGATGTTGCCATTGCTGTTGACAGACTTTTGCCTGCCGTTAGATCGCTCCGTTCGATGTCGCACTGAGGCTTCAGGCCGTGCAAGCGCTGGTGAAGCAGTCGACGTCGTATTCGTTGTTCTGGCACCGCTGCTTGGCAGCTAGAACCAGCTTGCTGCATGCTGCGACTTCATCCATCAGGCAGCCACGCTGGAGAGGTGTTGACAAGTGCCAGATTCAGGATTACAATGCCGGCACTGGCCTGAAGGATCTCGTTTATGCTTGGCTCGGCAAAGGTCGAGCGTACAGGCATGCACCAGATGGTGCCTGGCTCAAAACTGGCATCACTCCCCCTTGCACGACTTTACTGCATCACAGCCTGCTTCGTCCAAGCCGAGCGTGATCTGCAATGACGTTTCGGACAGCGCTGCGCCTTAAGGCAAGGCTGCGCTTGAAGTTCGAAGAGCCAAAGGACACGCCAGCGCCGGGACGAGGGCTCACTGGAGTTCCTGTGAATGTAGGTGGTGTCTGGTCGAGTGTTGTCACCTGCACAGCTCACTGTGAGCTCGGTGCTCCGATGCCTTGGCTTTGGCGCGGCGCTGCAAGGCCGCACCTGCCCGATGGCCAAGTTCACCGCAGTCATGTGGGGCTGCTGGACCTGAGGATCTGAGAGGTGCGACGGTCGCACTACGCTTGGACTTGTGAATCCACTGGCCTTGTTGGGATTCACAGGCGCTACGAAGGATGGCGAAGGTGAGGGCGTCGGAGCCTGCCGAGGGCTCAAAAACACCGCTTCCCTTCGCTTCGACCATCGACCTTTAATCCTGGAGTTGCGTCCAGACTGCAGACTCAGGCACGGCTCGGCTCAGACACATGAGGCTTCTGAGCGAGGCCTGGTTCACCCAGTCATCTTGGGCGAAACACCAGACGTAGTAGAAGTAACTGGCACAAGGAGGCAGAGATTTTGAGATCCAGTGACTTGTGCTGGCACTCGGCACGTCTTGGCGCTTGCGATTCTGCAAAGGCTGCTGAAGTACACAACATCGGCAGAGCTAGGCGCACTTGCCCACCATGGCCTCTCCAGCCTTGGAAAAACACATACTTGTTGTGGAGGTGCGTCAAGCAAACGTCGATTCTTGCTACAAGTTGTGGAAACGGCACGGCTGAATGGGGAGCCCCGCCCTGTGGGAAAGGTCTACACAGTCTACACCTGCAGTCCTGTTATGGACATCTTGCGACAAACCTTTGACAATAAAACTGACCGGGGCCAGCACGACAGTGGCTGTGACCTTCTCAATGCGGGTCATGTCAATGTCGAAGTCCTGGACCAAGCCGTGCAGGCACGAGCAGCAAAACTAAAGGTCTCCTTGGCTGCTGCCGGGCCTGGTACGGAACATGCACCTCCTCCATGAAAACGGTAGAGTCGGCACCCCCACGATTGACACCTCGTGTTCAACTCTGGGTCACGAAAGCTCAACTTGTATGTGTTCATGGCACTCATGGCACTCTTCCGCCTTGAATCCATGTTTCGTAGTAGCATGGGTCCGAGGTCGTCCTCGGCGGACTTTTTAGCAATGCTACGACTGCTACGATTTTCCGACGACAAGCGCAGAACGACCTGCCAATCAGTTTCCCGCATCGGCCCATGCCCTAAATCTGGGTACCAGGCAGGAAGTCGATCGCGCTGTTCTGGCAATATCTCGTGCCGGTCGGGGAGCCGTCCTTCCGCTCTCAAGTGGCGCCATCATGTGCCGTGGTCTCTGCCCGTCTCCCAGGCCTGATCTGCCACTTGGCACCACACAGTGCCAGGCCTCGGCAGGTGGTTCAAAGCCCGCAGCTCATTTAGTATTCCAGCTGCATGCCACCGACTCAAGCAAGCGGTTCAGCTGACTGCTGCTCTGGCTCAGGAAACATACAGGAGTCTGCCGGCAAAATGCCGCTCAATTTTTGAACGACTGCAGGATCACCAGCCCATTTCAGCGCACGGCTCGTTGAGCTGCAAGGTAACCTGGATGTGTGACTCGCCCAATGCCTGGCATCTGACGCAGACGGAGATGGATAAATAGAATCCTAGTATGCACACTTAGCCAGTTAGCAGCTTGCTAGCCCTCTAGCTGATATAGTATAGAGAAGGAGACAAAACAGAGACTGACTCACAGAAACAGACTCACAGGGACACTGGCAGAGAGACAGACCGAGGGGAGAAAGAGCAGGAGAGATGAAGACAGACCCTGGCATGCTGTCCAAACACTCCCGTCCTCGCGAGATACCACGATGATGGTCGGCGGCGTAGTATCTGTGATCCAGACATTCTCCGTGAGCCCTGGCCCAAGAACCACTTCCAAACAGGTCTGCTTTCAACAGGGTACTCTCGCAGCTTTCAGATGATTGCTGGAATGACACGATTGTTCAGCACGCTACATTGATGACAAGCCCACGACTTCAAGCTCTGAATTTCGAAACATCTCCTGAAAGGCTTAAGAGTCCCAGAGACCCAAATTGTCTTGCCTCCAGACGGGTTGTTGACATCCTTGCAGGACCGGCGTTCAACAAATCACATGCTTCCGTCTGCAGTGGTCGACACACTGCAATCTGGGACTCATCAAGTCCTGCAGGACCGAGCCCTGCCAACAAGGGTCTCATAGCATCGTCAATGTCACCACCACCACCACCACCACCATCTTGACCATGTCATTGCATCATCAGAAGGCACGCCATGTACTACTCAAGGCGTATGCCTTGGCATGGTCGATGTTCAATCATTGGCCCCTCAACTTGCAGTAACCTCATCAGAAAATCCCAGTGTACCTCTCTGTAGTAGTTACTTGGCTTGCTGACTGCTCTATTCTACTGACAAAGCCTCGAGGCTTCTTGTCTACATCATCGCAGGGAAGGGTTACGAAGCTACGACTCACGTTAGAACATGCTTGAAAGCAAGCGCGAGGGCCGAGTCTCGGGCGGCTCCCACGGGCGTCTCCACGGTGCTCTGGGCCATGTAGTTGGGCCGCGCGAAGCCGTGCGTGTCCACCTTAGCCATGCAAATACCACCTTGCATGCTCTTCGGCGGAGGCAGCTTCTGACTGTGAGATGTCTTCCACTGCACACTCCCACGTTAAAGCTTCTGCGAAATGCTTGGGAGACGAACTCTGCTGAGGCATGCTGAGGCACTTACAGCACTGTCTTTAGCCCAGCAGTACACGTCGTACTGGGAGGCTTCGTACAGCACACTGCGCACAGGTGCAGGTCAGCATGACAGTTGCCGGGTCCACTTTAGGGCCTGAAGCTTTACGTAGCAGCCCCTTCTGGCCTGGAGGGATCGCGTGCCTCCAGACTTGTGATCGTGATCGTCCCCACATCATTAACGGGATCGAGGATCTCCTGTCAACATGCGGAGCGGCAGTAGCAGCCAGCAAGGCTCACCCTAAACCCTAAACCCCTAAACCCTAAACCCTAAACCCTAAACCCAACAATGCGCTGACTTCTCCGGGTCCCACCTGGGAGAAGTCTGCGGAAAGGATCTGATTGATGTGCAAGGTTGGCTCCGCCGAGTCGCTCCTCACGGAAGCACAGAAGCCTGAGAACTTCACTTTAGGGTTTAGGGTTTAGGGTTTAGGGTTTAGGGTTTAGGGTTTAGGGTTTAGGGTTTAGGGTTTAGGGTGGTTGACAAGGGCGGGCATGGCGATGTGAGGCTCTCAGGCGGTCCTCTTGGCCCGGCAGTACGCAGTGCCCGCCTTTCCATGATCAAAGACTTGGCGTTGTGGTTGGTGGCTGCAAAGCTCCGCCAGAGCAGGGCCTCGTTGAGCTTGAACGTGACCACGATCTGATTGTTGACGGCTGTTGGGTCTGGAATCTGCAGCCTGATCCAGGACTCTTCTGCTTTGCACCTCATGAGCAGGGCATGTCAGCCTCGTGAAGATTGGCGGGGACTCGTCCAAGGTTTGCACCTGGGCCAGAGTCTCAACAACGACGCTCCTGCTTCGGAATCAGATTGGCCAACACCATCTCTGGATGTAAAGTGGCCAAGGACGCAAGAAGCCGCTGCAGTGATAGCCAGGGCCCACGAGGACCGAACAGACATCCTGAGCCTTCGCCCCTCCAGTAGACTATCGAAACTCTGGGCCCGCTAGAGATGCCCCGACACCCAGAAGATCCCGGAAGTGAAATGATCCATGGGAGGCAGTTTTGCTTTGCTCCCCACGCAACAGAAAAGCAGCTGGGGACACGACGGTGCCGATTGCCTGCTGCATGGAATGCATGTTGTCGGGACCTTCGTGGCATGAGAGTGCTTGCTTGACTTTGATTCGCTCCAACAGCGTGCCCTGAAAAGGGCAGAAGAGCGGCACCACGGCAACCAACCGCTGCAACTTCCGCCAAACTGCGTGCAACGCAGATCAGACAGGTCAAGTGCGATGCCGCTACCGGAGCCGTCGAAGATCATTTTGTTCGGCCCGTTCGGAGGCACCTCGATCTGTAGGTTGAGAGGCCACGTTCCAGCATGCGATCGTCTCGCTTCAGAGTAGAAATCACAGAAGGCCACACCTCGTCATCTTCTGCAAAGCAGTAGATGAAGGGATAATCCGTCTCCTCCTAGCAGGCACACCATACTATGTACCACTCCCCAGGCAATAGATGTATAGGTGAGCCTGGAGGCCAGAAACAATGATGTCCACATCCTGAAAACAATTTGACGACAAAAGTTTCTTCGTGGAGAATACTCGAGGCAAAAAGCAAAGCCTGATTGAACTTCCACTTGTAGATGTCATCGTAGTCCGCTCGGGAATTAACACCTCGGCACGGGGCAGCAGGCAAAGCACCTTCCTGGCACACCAAGAATCGTATCGGAGGATCGGGCCTGTGTCTGCCTGGCCCAGAACTCCGCGGAATCTAAGCTTGGCGCCATCCGCATCCGCATCCTCAATGTCATCCAGGTCGTAGATCCAGAACCTTTGCAAAGGCTCTTGCAGCGGTCTCAGCACAAGGATGGCCACAAGGAGCTGGGTGGTGCAGAGCACCTGAAAACCTAATGCAAACCACGGAATCCTGGAAGCTGGCTCGCGGCCGCAGGCTCAGCTTCGCACGTGCCGCACTGATTGCCTCAGGCCACACGCCGCACACAGCAGCTTCTTGCGTTTCGTCCGAAGCTTCGAACTTCCCTTCGTCTGGGTTTCGAGGTCCACACCCCGTCCATCCTGGCAGTTGGCATCTTCGTTCTTGATCCTCGTCTCCGCATCCAAGGAGTCGGTGAAAGCCGGATCGGTGCCTCGTCTCCCCAAAACGGCAAAAGGTCACTCCCATCCACAAGAAATCACAAGAGCCCTGCTGCCAGTTCTAGGAAACCCGGAACTCCTTAAAACGAAAACTTTATGCGGAAACGCAAGATACCTAGGCCTCTTTTGCCTCCGCTTTCTTGACCCACAGCCGGTTCTGAGGCTGCACACTCCAGGCGGCGCACCAAACCATCGCACCTGCGAATCACTGCTTGGAAGTTCGAGCGCATGAACTCGCGGCAAGTAAATACTCGCTTGATAACTGTCTGTCGGCGCACACATACAAAAACTCAGGACATCCCGTCCGTAATGATGAGGCCCGCCACATGGCAGCATGCATCACTTCGGCTTGCCTTCATCCACCTGCAAAGTGATGAGGATCCGGTCGCTTGCGATGGACTCCGCTGCGACGTACCTGGCACAAGCAGCGACCTCCTGGGCTTTTTGGCTGCATCTCTGTTTGGGGCGCTCTGGCTGTGCATGCTCGTGCATAACAACAAGCTAAGATAGTTGCTCGCCTCATGTTCGGATTGGTGTAGTCCTTGGTACGGATGGAGTCCTTCGTGGCGACTACCTGCCAAGACGACGAGCTGACTGGAGGAGCCCTTCTGTCGCCTCGCGCTTGAAGTGAAGCCTTGAATCTGGGCTCCCTGCTGTGCTGAAGGAGACACCATTCGTGACCTGGGTCGACGTCAGGATCTACAATCTACCAAAAGCCATCAAAGCCTCCTTTTAACAGCTCCCTCCGGCATCCCGGACCCATCTCTGTTGCTCCGGCTCTCAGGCAACGACTCGGCATCCCAGGCACAGATCATCTGAGGCATAGCAGTAGACCTCGCAGAAACCATTGGGGCTCCCACTGCTGCTTCGGCTTCCTATGGCTCCGTTTTACGATGGGCCATGGCAAAACGGACAGTAACGCAGTTGACAGTTTTTGGAGGAATGAAACTGTCGGAGTGCGGCAGTTCTGGCGCACACAACAAAGGCTTCAATGCAGTAAGGGCTGCTCTCTGAATGTTGTTTTCTCCGTCGCGATGCTGGAACGCATACCGGAGTGGGCTGTCCTATTGGGCTCTCACTGCCGCAGCGCATGCACGAGCTCCACATAGCCCTCCTCTTCGGGTCGAACGAATCCACGGCGCACCTTGACATTGCAGCAGCGGGCAGGTAGGAGCTTTCCAGGCATGGACTCTGGTGGCAGAATCTGAGATTCAGAGGCTCGAACAAGCATGTCAATGATAACAACAGCGACCTCGGCAGCAGAACGACCCCACATGCAATGCCAAGCCAACCGAGCAAGACTAGACCCCAAAGAACCTGATTGTAGTTGCTTGTCAGCGACGTTCGGCTTCCAGTCCGGCTCTGACGATGACACGAGCGAGTCAATGACTGCATCCATGCCTCGGTTCCCAGTTGCAGGCCGGATCAGACTCCACAACGACGGATCCCTGAAGCAAGGCCCTCAACCCGTTCCACAAGGCCCAGCCCAGCGTGCAGGAAAAGTGCTGGTGACGAGTCGACTGGTGCAAAGCCGGACGAGAGCTGCAAGTGTCAAAGGGCCAGCACGGCTAAAACCAGGAAAGGCCAGGGGCTAATAGCGCCAAGGTGCCCATCAGCTCGAAGCCTTCTACCTCCCCATCACCGGCTATGGGCTGGAAGTCCTCAGGGAGGGTCCTCGGATTTCCAACACGGCCGAGTTGACGGTTCGGATTGCACCCACACGGCGCTATCCAGAGCTTGCAGCTACATGCGGCTACACTCTGAACCGGCCTGTCCTTCGGTTTAAACCTGTCCGACCGACGACCCACGACTGGCTGACAGGTGGCAGATCGTAGCAGAAGATCACATCTTTTTTGACGCCCCATCCTCAACAAGCTGCGGTCATACAATGAAGGCAGGAAGCTAGCGTGCTTGGACTGACATCGGTGATGTGACTGTGAAAAGCCGCCAGAGACATGAGACACCACTACCTCCTCCAGTCAGCTCACATGCAAATCCGTGGCTCCGGTCCTGTCTCATCAACTTGACAATAAGAGACGACGCCGGTCCTGAGAAACTGATCGTTGAGGGCTTCACGAAGACTTGGGAGCCGCTTCACCAGGCGGCGCCAAACCAGGCAAAGTGGCGGCTGTGCGGTTTGCGCGAGCTCCTTTGGCACGCGCGCCTCCTCGAAGCACTCCCGGATCCTTGGGTCAAATCTCCGTCCAAAGGCCGGGCGTGTGGACACAAGGAGCCAACTGAGTGCTTCTCACGTTGTCACCAGGCAGCTCGCCGTGCGACAATCCTCCTCTCAGGGGCATCCCCGAACAGAGTCCCTCTGAAGTCCTTCGCGAAGCGGAGGCATTCATCCCGGCAAAGTGTCCTGCTACGACATGGTCCAGACGGCCCGGATATGTCGGCTTCGTCCGTGACCGTGTGGCAACCTCGCAGCGGATACCCTTGCATGTGGCCTTCTTGGAAAGCTAATGGGATGAATGGCTTGCAATAGCCTAGCATCACCATATGCAACATCACCTCACAGTGATCCTAATGGAAGATGAAACAGCTGTCAGGCCACGTGGCCCAAAGCAATGGGCCCGTTGATGATTCCACAATGCCATTGACATGGCACCTGAAATCGCCAGAGGTGCATCGCAAGAGCATGAGATGAGTCTGACAAAAGTAGCCGACGAATCAGCTTCGGCTGGGAGCCACACCCGAAGCCTCGCACACCCAGAAGAGGCCCAGCGGCTCTCTCCTCTTAGGGAGGCGTGGTTGTCCACTAAAGTTGGCATGTAGTTTTTGTAGCAGGATCCGCAAGGAGCTCTCTGAAGCTTTCAGCCCCGGCTCCACCACCAACGCTGGGGCCGCATGGAAAGAGGCCTTCACTGGCCATTCCTCAGCGAGATTCGTTTGTGGAGAGATGCTTGAAGAACGGTGGAAAGGCTTCACAGGATATGATCAGCGACGCGTCTTCGTCCCTCCAGCCTCGCAACATGGGAACCGTGTCCTGGCAGAACAGTGTTCGGGGATCACGAAAGGTTCGCTCATGCCGTTTCCAGCGTCTGGTCAAGTCGCATCTAGCGTTCAACAGTCGCACAGAAACTTTCTCTGACTACAAGGACCATCCCTTCCTAAATTCTGCCAAACCCAATTGTGAAAACCCATCGTTGCTCCCACAGAGCACCACTAATCATGTTCCAAGAGCACCTGCTGCTGAGCTGAATCGCCCAGCGTGTCCGCAGGGGCCGCTGCTTGCAGAAATTTCAAGCTGAGCTCCAGGCGCAGGACCCAGGAAGCCCCTTTCTTTCTCAGCAAGGGGAACAAGGTGAAAGTCAGAAACATCCCCAGCAAGATCCTCGTGGTCCAGCCGCAGATCACACAGCGGAACCCAGGATAGGGCTCACGGAGAACGACGTTTGACTAGAAGAAGCAAGGAACAACCTCCGTAGGCAGAGGAACAAACCAAAAGCAGAAAAAAGCTGAGCTACCCACCAAGACCACTGTCTATTGCCGTGACTCCCCGCTGCCCATCCAAAGGCGCCATGCCCAGGTTGGCCCACTTTTCCAGTCCCCCATCGGGATTTCTTGCGTCTGCTTTGTGTTCACTTTTCACCGGCTTCGTGCCACAGGCACGAAGAAGTGGTTTCCAACAGCTCCCCAACGGTGTTGCTAGTTCTTGCGATGGGGTGGCACACAGTCTAGCCCGAAACCATGCTTAGAACAACCTGCAAAACCTAAACCCTAATCCCCGAAAACACTTCGAGGCCGTCAGGGAAACCCCTGAAAGTCGGCCCTGTGGAGTCCTCCTCACGGAGCCGCTGCAGCACTTGGGCCACCGCCTCGCCGCTTTCACGCTTCACGGAGCGAGGCACTCCGGGACTCCGAGCTTAAGGTTGAGGTCTTAAAGTTCAGGGCGTAGAGCGAGAGTAGCAATGATAACTGTGGCTCGATATGATACCTGTACTTATACAACTGATACTGATAGCAATACGGGCAACACGAGCAAACAACAGGCACACTGCCGCGCAACGCGAACTGAGTGATCCCAGTCGAGCGCTGGAGAACTCAAGAAGCTGCCCCACCTTGGAACGCGACGGCACGGAGTCACCTTCACGCGCACCAGAAGCCACGTGCTCCAAAACACGTAACGTGAGCAGCGCGGGCCTGCCACGACATCCACGGCATCTTCCGTGACACTGAAGACCTGTCCGTCTATCGCTGTCCAAGATCCTTCTTCTTCCACACAGCCAAAGGAGCACGGTAACCCGTACCCCCCGCGCGCGCGCGCGCGCACGCGCCCTGGTACTTGTCGTGGGTAAGACTTCTGTCCAAGATCCTTCTCTCTCTCTCTCTCTCTCGCTGTATCTCTCTTTCTTTCCCCAGGGCTGTGGTGGGGAGTTGCTGTATCTCTCTCTCTCTCTCTCCTTCCGTCACTCTTTGCCCTGCCCCGCCCTGGCCCGGCCAGCTGCGGCCTCAGGGAAGCGGCTGAGCTCGGCGGCCGCTGCTGGCAGCACGGCACCCAAAGCCTCGCCGGCCACGCGCAAAGGCCTGACCAGCGTGGCAACACTGGCGGCTGCTGGCGTGGTCACACTGTGGCTACCGCAAGCTCCAGAAGTCACAGCCTCGTCTTCTTCATGGCAGTGGCACCATCGCCGCAGTCGGCCACGCGCCGAAGCAGAGCTGAGACAGGGGGAAATCTAGGATGCTGCTTGAATCATTGAAGTGCCAGTGATTCCAGGAGGTCTGAGGAACTTTCTCCATTCGCTCGAATGTTTGCCAGATGTCAGTTGTTGCCTGCTGCAACTGTGAGGAGCAACAGCGCTGTGTACTATACCTATTTAGACTCAAACGAAACACAAGTAAGATTCGGCTGCAGAACCGGGGAGCTCCGTCGTCACACCCAGTAGAAACCTGGTTCTACACTCATGGGCGCGATGCCCTGCGCCGAGCCCTGGAATCGAAAGTAGCTTTGGAGCCTGGCCTGCAATGCGATGACTCATCGCACAACAGAGGACGGCTGAAGCACCTCAGGGGTTCAACAGCTGGCTTGCAGCGAGACCAAACTCTGCATCTGCACCGCCTGCACCTATTCTTCCGCAGGCCTCGGGTCCTCCAAGCATGAGGGCGGCGGCCACAAAAGGGTGTCGGTCCTTTTGCGGCTACCCAAGCTGAACTTCAGCGGCCACGGCCCGACAGAGATTTCGGTTTATTGCGGCTTCTCTACATGCACAAGCATCTACGTACTGGCCTGCCCTGCCCGAAATGGAGCAATGCAGCAACCGATCCTGGTGATTTGACACCTGGTGGGGCCAGTGGCGGTCGCCAGCCAGCCAAGGCAGCCATGTACAGAGGGGATCCAGGATCAAAGTGCTTGCCCCCACGGCTTAGTCTGTGGTTTGTGATTCCAAGCGGTTGATCTTGCTGGGATCCCATTCCCCAGCGCCCTTGAACTTCATAACTCCAAGCTTCAAGAAACGTGTGCAGATGCTGCGATCTCCGAGAAGCTGGGCGAGTCATCATGAAACTTCGCCACGACATCAATATGGCTGCAACAGAGCCGAAAGCTAAGCGTGAGCTGAGTATTCAGTTCGGAACCTCCTCAGGCCATGTCTCAAGGAAACATGCTGAGCTCGGTGCATCGTAGTCAGTCCCCAACACAAGAGGCCGCTCCTGTCATCTGGTGCTGTGCTTCGACGACAGCTCGACAGTCCGGCAGCTGTGGGGATGTCGAGTTCGAGTTCGGGGATTCTTCAGAGAATGTTTGGGGATTGTCGGTGAGGCCACGGTTCCTCCCGTCGGTTGCCCTTTCCTTCTTGCTGCTGAAAAGTGCAAACCCGAAGAGGCCTCTACGACTGCCACTGAGGACCGGACGAAGGTCGGATCGTAGTTGACAGGTTTGTCATAGCCGGTGATTTGCACGGTGGACGAGCCAGGCTGGGCAGGCAGAGCCAGGCAAAGGCAGCAGGCTACGGGTGCCAAGCAGCACATTCGGCTTGCTCCTACTGCTAGAGCAAAGGAGGGATGCACCGTTCTTACTGCAGTAGATTGGACAGGCTCAGGCCAGCGCTGATGTGAAATCACCTCGGATGTGTGTCAGCGGACCCCGTGGAGTATGGAACAAAGGCTGAAACTGATGAAACCGCAGCAGATCTCGGCTGTGCGGCTATAGTAGTTTGTGTCCAGAATCTCCAGGATGGTGGGCGGGTTGAAGTCCTTTCGCACGGCCTGACACCAGACCTGAGGGGCCAGAAATGCCAGGCGACCAGCGTGAACCCCGCACAGGATCCTCTGCCCTCCTGGTGCAGTGCCGGGCTGAGGTCCGGGCGGTGCCCGTCTCGCTCAAACTGCGACAGTGGAGCTCAGACAGGAACAACGACATGAACACACGGTATGTATCAGGCTGGAGAGAGAGAGAGAGAGAGCCAGAGAAAAAGAGAGAGAGAGAGAGGAGAAAGAAAGAAAGAAAGAAAGAAAGAAAGAGAGACAGAGAGACAGAGAGACAGAGAGACAGCGAGACGAAAGAAAGAGAGACAGAGACAGAGAGACAGACAGACAGGGAGACAGGGAGACAGGGAGACAGGGAGACAGGGAGGGAGCGAGAGAGGGAGAGAGGGAGAGAGGGAGAGAGGGAGCGAGAGAGAGAGAGAGACAAAAAAAAAGAGAAAGGATCCGTAAACCCCTGGATGCAAGCGACAAGCAACCAGTAACCAGAGAGAGCGGGGGTGGATGATGGCCAAACATCCACGCGTGCGAGGTGGAGTGTCCACACTATTTGCAGCGTGAATGTTGGCCCGACACGCACACTTAAGAGGCGGATGCTGGCTCGACATCCACGCACGTGGTGTGGATATTGGCCCAACATCCCTGCTCAGGGGGTGGAGGTTGCCCCGTCATCATCATCATCATCATCATCATCATTGAATCATCATCGTATTCAAGATCCATGAGCAACACAATATGTAACGATACACCTGGCTTCGGCCTGAAAATCGTCATTTTCGCACTTTAACACTTTTGGCACTGATTCCCGTGCACCCTCCATCAAAGACAACGGTAAACCGGCAAACCCCTTTGGCACAGGAATTGCTTAAATCCACGTAAAGCCTGCTACAAGGCTCGCGAGCCAAACTGAGCGGCGAAGCACCGAAGCCTCTAATCATGCACCCAGGGGACGCTTATCGTTGTTGAAGAGACCTCTGTCAGTGTTGGCCGGTATCCCGGCTTCGGTTGTGGTAAGAACCCCAGCTTGCTACTGCAGCCACTCTACGACCTTCATGCGACCTTCTTACACGCCTTCTACATAAGACAACAGGATTTCAACACACTGGAAATGCGCAAAGCACACGATGCTGATGATGATTCTGACAAGCTAGGGAAGTCCAGTTCCTGACTCTCTGGCCGGTTGCCTCACAGTGACGTTGATGTTCGTCTCGTCGCTCGCGAGGCTGATCTCGGATGGTTCGTGGTTATGGCGGCTTCGGCGACTTCAACGGCTTCGGCTTCCGCGGTCCCATCCTCGTGAAAACTCCTACAACTCGGAAGTCGGCTTTCTGCGATGCTCGAGCAGTGCAGGCTGCTGTAAGCTCGTAAGAGTCGATGCGACCAGTAGGGCGCAGGCCGGATTGATGGTGGGCGGCGTCAGGTCGAGCGTCAGAATCTCAAGGGACAAGCTCCAGTGTACAGTTCTCGTGCCGCCAGGAAAAGGTTTCGAGCATTCCAAAGCAGATGTAGCCCATGGGTGAATGGTGGGAGCCCCAAGGCTTGACGAACCGGCTAGCTCGCCTGCCCCACAGCAGTCATGAAGTCGTCGACAGCCTGGAATGACACCTCGTTGCCATTTCCTGGGATCCACCAACATCGACGATTACTCTCGCAGCCCGCAGCTCTCATGTCACACGCGGACGCAGCAGCGAGCACAATGCCCTGCTTCAGCAGGCTCCTGCTGAGATCCGGTCCCACAGTCATGTTGGGCGTCGCAGCGTTCGCCAGCAACCAGTTTGGAGATTTATCAACTGCACACACGATGCAACTGCTTTCACTGCTTTCTGACATCGGAGCTACAGGAAGGGACAGTGACAACAACGGCATGCTGCTTCAGCCACAATCTCCAGGACACCTAACAGCGTCTCGCTTGGCAGAACCCATCGGCATGCCTGAGTTTTGAGTCTCCAATTTCCAGTCCTGAGTCACATTTTGCTCCAAAGGATTCTACTATGTAAAGCGGACCTGCGCCACTGGGAGCCGCGCATCTTCCGCGAAGCAGAAGACGTTGTATGGCCTCACAGGCAGGGGTCATTGCACTTGCTCCTGTAAGCAACGAGACAGCGAGGACGAGGATCAGCGAGGTGCATGTTTTTGCAGTGCCCAAGCTTACTGGTGGCACGACTGCGCTGCAAAGCCCAAATCCCACAAATCCGTTTGAGAACGGCCAGACTGCCATAAATCCGTTCGGTGGAAGCTCGGCTGCCCACGACTCGCTCAGGAGCTGGGAGGAAGCGGTTCCAGCCTTATCGGCTTGTCCGCAACTGAGATCATGGACTGCTTCGAGCTTGGAGGATGTTAAACTCTGGGGGAGTACAGCAGTGCACCAAAGATGTATGCAGCAGCATCGGAAGTGAGGGGGTGTCGGGCGCTCTTGGACGCGAGCGTCGTCGTCGACATAGTCCACCTCACAGCCACAGATTTCTTCGAGCACACACAGAAATAAAACCCCTGCAAGCATCCCTGCAGCCTCTACGTCCACGTTCCGATAGGGCTGGTGGACGTACTGCATGAAAGGCGTATTCCTTGCTTCTGGTGTGGGCGCTGCCCCACAGTGAATGTCAAACTCGAAGGGTGAATCGGCTGGCAAAAGAGGCAGTCCCTGACACACCACCCTCCAGCTCCCCTCATCCGAAGAGGACTTCACTAATGCAAGGGAGGTATGAGGGCAACCAGAAGGGTGGGCCGCAGGGAGAAGCAAGTCCCTGGCTTTGGCATCTAAAGGAAACCCTTGGTTGTGAAAGACTTCGGAGAATCAAGCTCAGCGCCCAGCGCCCCCCTGATCTTCGTAATGTAGTTTCCAGCCTCCGGAAGACACAAAGCCATCCACCCCATCAGACTCACTCAGTCTGCTACACTACGCCGATACGGAGATGCTCTGGTCGGACCCAGCCCCTTCGCTCACAGCACAAGGCGACACACAGCCCCCGGCGTCCACATCCAAAACGTCCAGATTGGCATCGGCTGTAGGCAGAACCGGTTGGCACCATACGGTTCCGGGCCTCGGAGCAAAGAAGATCCGGGATTCAGAGAGTGCCCGTCGTACTGAGCACGTCAATGACTATTGGGAGCATTTTTGAAGGAGGCCAGTAGCTTAGTGGGGAGGCGCAGGTTGGCTGCGTGATGCGTCTCGGCTTTGGGCTGTTGGGAATGGAAGGGAGCCGGTCTGGGGGGGACGTAGCTACTTTACCTCCTGTCCAGGGCTACAGTAGGTGGTTCCGACCCGTCCCATGCCGGTCCCATGAAATCAAGAGCCATGCTCGTCCAGCTGAAGCGTGATCTGGAGCTTGCTGTCTGTGATGGCCTGGACGGCTGCACTGCTGCCATTGTGCTCTGAGATCTCTGTCGAATAGTAACCACCAAGCTAACTTAAGTTCGGATACCCGAAAGACACATTGAAGACTGCCAATACTGAATACAACCATACAAGAAATCTTCGTGAAGCATGCGCTCTCTACCTCGGAGGTCACGTAAATAAGCGTCGGCGGTGTGGTGTCCTTGAGCCAGACGTAGCCTTGGAATCAGGAAATCTGTTTCCGGCTTCTGCTGGCCGGTGAACAACGTGCCTGCAGGAGTGGCTTGGGGCCTCGCGGGTGCGTCCTCCGGCTGGTGCGGTCATGAAGCTGGCTCCCACGTCAGTGTCCACGTAGCTCTGGCAGCAAATGAGGCACTCGAGATGCATGAGGGACTTGCGCGAGCAAGACATTGCAAGATCGTGGTGGAACGAGGCAGCAATCCTTACGCTTGGCTGTAGCGACCAGCGGAGGCTCCGAGATGCCGCCTGTGTCATGTAGTTGGGGCGCGGATGCCCGTACGTGTCGACCGCGCTGTCCTGAATCGGGCCGGGCGACAGAGGACTCTTGCCCGCATCTTTCCGAAAAGCTCTGCTACTAAAGTCGCAACAACGCAGATGTGTCGCGGACGACAAGTAACTTTCCGGAAGAAGCCAGCGAGCATTGAAACATTTTTCATGCTGAAGGTGCTCACAAGTCCGATCCGTACACAAACACCATGTCTCTCTCTTCGAACACCGGACAGACTGGACGAGACTGGACGCAACTCGATCGCTCCTTCGCCCAGCAGTACACGTCGTACTGGTTGCCCTCGTACAGGCCTTGCCTGGGTTGGAGTTCACGTTCAGGCAGTCGGTTGGTGAACAGCTAGGGGCTTTGTAGCCGGCCTCACTCGCAACTGAGGCCATCTTTTTTCTACGCTGCAGCCGCAGGCACGTGTCGCTCGCCTCAATCTTGTCAATGGTGATATCATTGTCAATGTTGGGGCCTGTTCAGATCGTCAGCGAAATGGGTGTGTGTGTATATATATGTATGTACGTATGTATGTATGTATGCATGTATGTATGTATGTATGTATGTATGGACATACGTACGTATGTATGTCTGTATGCATACGTATATATACATATACATATGTATGTGTATATATATATATACATACAAATATGTATATGAACAAATAACTAAAGCTTGCATGACAATGTGCTGTGCCGTGTCACCAAAAGCCCACGTATTCTGCATCAGAACGGAAACACAAAAGCAAATCGAATCGAGCCTGCCACGACAGCTGCAAAGTTGGCCGACAGAATCTGGTTGATTCGCAGCGTCGTCTCTCCTGCAAGCTGTACCATCATCAACATACGCGAAATCTACCTCGCCGGGCCCTCTCTCTCTCTCTCTCTCTCTGGAGGCGGTCCTGAGTTCGAGAGTGTGACACGGCAGTAAGCTGTGCCTGCCTCATTGAGTGCGAAGGTGACCTGAGGTCGTCTTTTGAAATGTTCAAGGGCTGGATCCATGATCGTAAGCATAGGTCTCCCAGTTGTGTATTCTATCAAGACTAGGACTGACACGGTTCGCACCACTGCGGAAACCAATTAAGATCACGACTGCCATGATGCTTCTAATAGCATGGCTTTGACTGCGGCCCCGCCAGTCTGGTCATCGGGATGACTGTCGCTACGTGATCTGTACAAACGATTGTGCCTGTGATGACCATCAGCGCTTACACAAGAAACTTTGCCACGACCCTTACACCCACCCGTCTGAACACAAGTAAGGTGCAGTTGAAGACTTTCGCTACCCTTGCTGGACCAGCCTGTCGCGCCCCCGTATCTGCGAAGAGGGTCTTCTGACTGAAGCCAAGGTTCCACGATCTCGTCGTTCGTTGCGGTTGGATCTGTGATGGCCAACTTCGTAAAGCTTGGCGGCGTCTCCTCAACAATTGGACAGCATGGGAACCCTTGCTGCAACTTCGCTGACAAGAAAAGCGAGCGCGCACACACACAGCACACGCATATTTATGTGCTTTGACAGATTTCTGGGCATACGGGTGTCTTCACGTAAGTCTGTGAGTGTCCGTCTGTCTAACTGCCTGCAGGTCTGTAGGTCTGTAGGTCTGTAGGTATGTATGTATGTATGTATGTATGTATGTATGTATGTACGCATGCATTATGTACGTAAGCGTACATGTACCGATGTACTGTACGGATGCAAATATGATTGTCAGATAGCCAGCCAAGTAGGTAGATAGATAGAATAGATCACCAGAATGTGGGTGCGCATCAGAAGCTGCTTGTGCATACGCATGCGTGCCTGCACATGTAATGGTAAATGCGCGCGAACATAGCTCTGCGCCTATTCCTAGACCTGGATGCTTGGCCACTAGACATAGCCGGCGAGGCAGGACAGGTGACGGTCGCTTAATCACAGGCCGGGTATGAGATAGGGATGACCGGATAAAAGACTCGTGCAAAGCCTGTGTGCTGACTTCACGGACCAACTGTCGGAAAAGCTGGATGCGTGGCATCCCACAACACCTACAGGGGGAGCACCAGGGACAGGGATGCACCAGGAACCACAGAAGATTGGGGCCTGACGGACCCGAGAGAACTTCAGAAGAAGACGCCAGATGGGCAGGGAAGGAACGTGAGATTTGTTTGCAGGGACAGATGCAGAGACTGGAATGCAACAGCAGCGTGCTAAACGCAGCAATCGTGGGGAGACAGCTATACTGACTGGCAGGCAGGGTTCAAAACTACACTGCACCGCAAAACTGGCCCGCACTCAATCTGTGAATCCGACGATACATGTTCGAAAACCTTCTGCTCTGAGGTCAAAACGTCCAGTGTCTGAATGGTGCCAATCTCAGTCCACATCGTGTACACGTTCCTGCTGGACAGGAGTTGAGCAAACGCCGTCCGTTTTGTTCCCTTGGGCATGGCAGGTGCAGGCACCTCGGCCCGGAATTCCCAGCGTTGTCGAAGATCATTGCATTGGGTGTCAGTTCGTCGTCCTCTCGCTACCCGAAGAGTGAAGCTGGGACATTGGAACCTTCAATCCGGGCCTCGGCGAAGCAGTATATGTACGGGTAGTCCGTCTCTTCAGTGAGGCCACTGACGATGATGTCGACATCTCGGTTGTACTTCCAAGTTGTGGCCTCCAGGCGCAGGAGTAGCAAGCGGATCAAATCACACCCTGAAGTTCCCTGAAGTGGCCAATGGCCATCAAGCCTTTCTGCCGAACCGTGTGCTGCAAAAACTGACCGTTTAGCGCTTTGATCTCCCCTGGCGACCTCGTACTCAGCCCGTGTGGTGACACCGTCGGCCGCGTTGATCACATCGACAATGTCATCCTTAATGGCTTGACGTAAGGTGACCTAGCAGGCCAGCTGCAGGGAAAATGCTGTCGTACTTCATGGTGTCACGGGGTTTGCAAAGTTTGCACATAGTTGTGCATGTTCTGCATGCCACATCCCACTGATCTGTGGGAGTGAACATGTAGGCCAGTCGCCTGTAACTCCCTCCAACGGCAAGCAATCCAGCGACTGCCCTGCAACACTTTAAGCAAAGCAATACTGTAGATGCTCCAAGACCTTGATCTCCATGACACACCGTCGCCAGTGCCGCCAAAGCATCCATGTCGTAGATCCAGAAGGTCCCACATTGATTACCGAAGCTGTCTGTGCCTTGGCTGCCCCTTGTCGGGGAGCATGCACCGGACTCACGAAGACAATTCGCAAGCAACGCTCCAATGGATCGGAGCTGGGAGACTTACAGATCTTACAGACACCCAAGTCCAGCCGCAATCCGAAGCCTTGGCTTTGATCTTCATTTCGTAGTCCTGCAGCGGCGGAGACAGGAAACACGCCCTCCTCCCTGAACGTCTCAAGGAGCACTTGCACCTGGCCCGCAGCCACCAAAGCCGGATCCGTGTCCCATGCCGCGCACCACACCCTGGCACCTTCGTCCACCTGACACGGCACTACCTCTGGTTGCTCGCACCTCGAGATCTTCGGACTTTGCAAGCCTGCAGCGTGATGATGATCTGGTCGTGTGCGATGGACTCTGCTGCAATGAACCTGGTGGCCGGGAAGCAAGCAAACAGTGAGCTGTGATGCTAAAAGCAAGACACGCTGGCATACTTGTTGATGACATCAAGGGGAGTAGTTGGGGCCACATGAGGGCATGCCCTTTGCACAGCATTCAATGACTCTATCGAGAACGACACTTGCAAATCTGCTCTCTGCTTATCGAAGCCTCATCTGCGGAGGTGTGAGGTCCAGCGTGCGGACCTTGAGCTCGACAGCTGATGTGCCTAAGACGAGACGAAGCAGTGGCTGTCCAAGCCCGGCAGAAAGCGCTCCCGCACCAGGTCAAGCTACTCACGTAGTTGAAGGACACGCCATTCGTCACTTTGCAGCCGTTACAGAGGTCATCGTCGGCATAGCAGTAGATGTCATAGTAGGTGCCAAGCCTAAGCACAGCACGCACAAAGAGTATCGGTGTATCGGTGAGTTAGAGGCTCTGCCAAAATCATGGCTCTGAGGTCCGAACTGCAGCGGGGTCATGTAGGTGGGGTCCCAGTTCCTGGGCAGTGTTGTAGCATCCCACGAGCCCGACCAAGCCCGAGGATCTCACAACGCGTCGCACCTCGGGCGGTCGTAGCCCAATATCTCGACATCTACCGGCACCGTTGTAGGGCCTGGGATGTATCGACTCAAGAGGGCACGACAAGGTGGTGCTTGTGGCTTGCGGGTCTTCTCGCTAGAAACCTCCGCTGCGACGGGCGGCTCACATGGACATACTCCGAAGTGAAGTTGCTGTCCAGGATCTCCAGGATGGTCGGCACCTGTTTCTCGATGTATGGGGGGCACTTGCTTGTCGAAAGCACTACACGAGCCCGGTCTGGGGCCACTGCATTGAAGCCGTGCCGAACCGCCTGGCCACTACAAGCTCAATCGCTGTAAAGCAGGTCAGGCTCTGCAATCTAGCGACAAACCTTTGAAAAGCCGTTTGGCCAGTGTCCCACCTGGCACCAGGCCGTCCCTGTCTCGCTAAGCTCTAAGTTCACCGTGATCGTCGTCTCCGTCGTCGACACCTGCATAGCCGAATGGGCAAAGATGGATGAGAGCCTGAAATCTCGAGGGTTGAATCTCAAGGATCGGGCCCGGCAGGTTCAAAAGTTTCCAGCCCAGCGGCGCTGTTAATCTGGATTGTCGGCGGCGTCAGGTCAAGTGTGATGACTTCACCAACCTTGCGTCAGGCTTGACTCCAGCCATCTCTCTAAGACTGGTTTCGGTAGTCGCGACCAAGGATTGGAAACCTTTCGGGGGATGAAAGAACTATATATTCTCTGTCCAAGCTGCTGCGGAGGAGAAATCCAGTACATCCTGGTAGACCACCTCAGCAGCAGACGCCCAAGAGCATCAAGGCCGAAGTCTGAGCTTTTCAGCTATTTTGAGAAGAAAAAGCATCACAAGCAACTTAGCATCCTTTCCCTCAACCTTAGCTCTACATCGTCCCATAACCTTCCTCCAATTCGAGGAAGCAGCCTCGTTTGGTGCGCCTACGTTGCCAGACTGGAAGTTGATGGACTGCTGTGCCGCCCCAGTCGCCTGGTAGGTCACACGAGACACTCAGGGCTTCAGGGGATTCGGGCTCCGGATCTGAGGGTTTCGAGGATATCGGGTCGAAGCCTGAAGATTCGCCCTCCCGCCCTGATGAGCCAGGCCGTTGCAGGCCATAGGTTTAGAACGAGCTTCGGGAGTGGAGGATCGCACTTGCACTGTTCTGGGGCACCTGTCTTCCACAGCAGATGGCTTATGACGCTTGAACCACGCAGACCAGAACTCCACACAGTACGGACCTCAAGCCTCACAGCGACGGCCTCGAAATCCCAGTCGTCGGAAGCGAAACACCAGATGTTGTACGGCGATTCGGCAGCCAGATATGCCGCCTTGATATGATGCGGACAGTTGCAGTGTTTCAAGCTAAACAGTGCGTACGGCCGTCTCTATGTTACCATGTTCGCGGGAGGAAGCATGCAAAGACATTCACAGATCTACAACCAGGCAGGCGGTAACTAGATTGTAAGACAGCATCACGTAATAGCCAAACAGCAAAAGTGCCAACTGATTGACAAGAGGTCCCAACTATCGGCCACACCAGAAGTCAGAAGCCCCATCCTTTCTGCGATCCGAGGTGCTCCCGCAGCATCATCCCTGGGCACTGTGGCAGACGGCTTGCTCTTCTTACGACTATACCCCCTGGAGGGCATGGTATGCAGAGCATGCAGATGCCGACGCATAGTATGCGCAATGTGTTCACTGGACCATCTCCAAGCTCTCCTCTGTTGTGCAGGGTCTCGCGCGCCTGACAACTCTGTCGACCTCGACATCGATGTTGGTGTAAGCTGTCGGCACATACTGGAGGAATGATACAGGGCTGCTGGCTCCTGTGATCTTGTCCTGTCGATATGCTTGGTTTGTCGGCGTGAGGTCGCCTAATGGACTCGGCCAGGGATCCTGGATGACCCTGCAAATCACACCCCAACTTGTCCCTTTCGAAAGTCCTTGAAGTTTCCGCTGGCGATGTCTGCAGTGTCCACATATATACTTGTCGATGGTAGAGTCGGCATGCACCAAACTGTGCCTGCTTGTTGGCAGCGTGTCACATCAATGCCTTTAAAGCATGCCACCCTGCGATGCAACTTGTGGGACGTAAAATCTGTAGTCATGCCATGGTAGACAACTCAAGTGCTGCAGAAATAACTGTCGAAAGCGACTGCCTCCGCCTGCTGATGGCATACAGGCACAGTGAGACGTCTCGGCGGATTGGTGTCATCCTGTACTATGAGTCTTGCGCCTGGCTCGTTGAGTTGAAGGGTAATTTGGATCGTGTCCTCGGAGAGGGCCTCCGAGGAGACGTAGATCCTTAACGGTCAGACGACTAGATCCCGGGCTCCTATCTGCTCCGAAATAGCCTGGCAAAAAAAATCTATCAGCCTGCCAAGCCCGAGCTGCATTGACGGTGGCGTCCTGTCCTTCACCCAGACGTACTGCGTCTTGCCCCCACTGGGCGAGGTCAGCGCATGGGCCAGGGTCGTGCCCACCGGCGTGTTCACGTAGGTCTCACAGAGGGCAAGCAGAACACTGTGGATCAAAAACTTGGGCAGTCGCACCCCTGAGCCCTTCTCGGCCTGTGTCATGTAGTTCGGTCTTGGCAGACCCTGCGTATTCACCGCCGAGTCCATGGCCCAACAGTACACGTCGTACTGCGAGGCCTCCCAGAGCACTAACGACATGACGACCTGTATTCACAATCCGCAGTACGTACTTTATTAGAGTTCTTCCGACTTGTTTTTCGGATCACAACTTTGGCTGAGGCCCTGAGACACTCGCGGACAGGCACCTATTCGACCTATTCCATGCAGTGAATGAGTGGCTTTTCCAGTGGCAACGAGCTGCGACCGAATCTCCGTGGTTTCTCGCTCGGTGATGCCTCGTAGAGTGTCTGCGTGTCTGACGATTCCAGCTTATCGATGGTGATCGTACCCTCAGGACTTGCAAGTGGCATGACCATGACCCAAGGCACTTCATCTTCTTGATAAAAAGTCCTTCTAGTTGCCATCTAAAGCTCGACGATGCCGCCAGCACCCACGCTCTGGTAGTAGTTGGCAGACAAGATCCGGTTGATCCTGGAGGCTTGCCGTGTCGGGTTTACTCTCGAGGCTTCACGCTGAGGCTCTTCAGTCCACCCGTGCTATCTGGCTGAGTGCTGCGCTGAAGGTCGGTTTCACCAGAATCGCTCCGTGTCGTTCGGCAGTACGCGGTTCCGGCCTAAACATGACAGGATTGCAGAGGCGCGCCACTCACCACGATGTTCCGCCAAGGAAGGTGCCTCGTTGAGAGAGAAGGTGACCACGAGTCGGTCGTTGTCGTCCGTGGGGTCCTGTGGATGATCTTTGTGTAGCCCGGTAACAAGATTTGAGATTCTGAAAACCTGGTTCTAACTTCCCGCCCTGGAGTGTAACAGTGCAGTCAGTGTTAACGAGGGAGCAGGAGGCTGCGGAGCGAGGTGGGGGCGGAAGGGGAGAGGTGGTTCTTCATTATTGGGAAGGATTTCAAGCCAGAGCGGGGAGAGGCTCATCACAACAAGGCTTTCCCCATCCATGTTCAAGCTAGCCCGGTTTTGAGTGATCCCCTTCACCTGACTGGCCGAGGCATTCAGCTCTTGCAGCACAGCCCCGATCCCAATTCGATTTGGCATGGTAGATCATCGTAGACAAAGAGGGCGAAGCAGTTTATTTATTATAAGTCTTTGGCAGGCTTATTGCATCCTGGTTGCCTTGATGGAGAGCTGTGTGAACTCCGGCGGTGTCTCGTCGAGGGTCCTTGTGTCCGGAGACACGACATTGCAGCTACCATAACAATGATGCATCGAACTCGCTGTCTGTTTGCTGATACCTGCTATGGGGCAGGCCACCGTGTCACGGGTTCAGCGAGCTGCAGACATGTCGTTATTGGAGGATTGGTGGAAGCTTCGGCTGTTGGCAGCACGTGGATGCGCCGAGTTTCTGAACGGTGCCGGTGCCGGCCCAGATGGTGTGGACGTTGTCGGGCCCGGCAGTGCCCTTGGCCAAGCGGAAACTGCAAAGACATGATGCAGCAGATTACCCTTCTACGGCCGTGCATCGTATCTTTAGGCTAGGCATGCTGCAGTCTTGCTGTAGCTCCTGAATTCCTGTGGACAGATAGGTGGTGCTGTATGCTCCGGTGTCATCACTTCACTGCACCGACTGCGACACGTCAAATCCCTTCTGTCCAAACTTGTGACAAAAACCTGGAGCTTCAACTTCGAAAACGAAGTCAAGTCTTCTCCACGCCCGATTACTTCCTATAGTGCACCCCACATCTGAGGCGTGCTGACAGCGGCTTGCCCTGCATTTCGTGCAGGCGGCGACATCGTCCCACCTCATCACCATCGGGCTGCTGCCGGGCCCGCTGCTCCCTCCATCCGTCTCATCCTGGGCGGAGAAGCAGCTAGGCAAAGGGCAGTGTCCACAGCTGCAGTAGCGATCGATTCCCAAGCCGCAGGCATCTTCAGCGTAGCAGTAGATGTATGGATAGTCAGTCTCTTCAGTGAGGCCGCTCACGATAATGTCGAAGTCCTGGCGGCTTCTCACGCATGACAAGACAGTCGAGACAGAACGGCGTTGGCATAACATCGTGCAAGCAAGCCCAAAAAAGCAAAACTCGGGGACAAAGAGGCGAGAGTCATAGAAACACCAGGGCCGGAGTCGGGAGCCCAAGAGTAGGGAAAGTGGAGCGGAAGTAGGAAGATGGTCGGCGTGCAGGTTCACATGGATCCGAACCCTTGCCGCCTTGCCCATATGTGGGATTCCTACAAGGCGACGCATGGCTGCTGCCTTGCATTTGTGCGTGACTGAATTCGACATCATCCGTAGAGAGATCCGGAGCACTCTGTCCTGGTTGAATCTCCAATTGTCCAGGCTCTCGTACTCGGCTTGGGTCGAGACACCGTCGGCTGCCGTGTCTTCGAGGTCGTCGAGATCCTAGGAGGGTCCGGCGACAAGGTCCGCGAGCGGCTGATATGATTGATGTACACTTGTCTCCGCACGGCCTTGAACCCAATCCCACCGAAATATTTGTGCACAGGCAGGGTGCATAAATCCAGAAGGTGCCACACTGGCGGCCTGCAGCTTGCACTGAACGCGACAGGCTCTTACTGAACACACACAGCACCGACAAACGACTCCACGACTCGCCAGATGCTGAATCCCTATCCCAAGCAAACCCAGTGACCACGCCTTTGCTGTCGTGGCAAGTGCTCTGCTGGCCCTTGATCATGGCAACGTAGTTTGCCGACGTCAAGCCTGGCAAAACCCAGTGCTGAGCTGCACTACTGACACAACTGATTACCATCTGCAACCATTCAAATTCCAGAGGGAGCCCATGACTCCACCCCGAAGTTCGTGATGATATCGAACTTCGCTCAAAGTTGAATGCTGCTGGGCCCTCGCCACCTGGATCGCTCGCCCAAGCTGCGCACCACACCTGGGCCCCCGAAGAGATTTGGATGTATATCTGGAAGGAGCGTGGCAGGGGAAGAAAGATAGAAAAGAGGAAAACAACAAGCAGAGACACAGAGCGAGTGAGAGCGAGTGCGAGGGCGAAAACGAAGGACGGACGGACGGAGGGAAGAAATAATGAGGGAAGAACGAAGGAAGGCAGAGCACGAGAGAGACGCAGAGGATCCGTTCAACTTGACTTCATGGCATCGCGATTGCTTGTTGACTTCTCCGTGATATTCACTGGAGTCTCTGTATTCGTGCCGCTCTTGTATAATAACAATGACGCACATCTTCGCCCGACGGATGCCAAAACCGCACTAAGGCAAAAGGCAAACAGTCAGAGAAAGAGCGAAGCGAAGGGCTCGTGGAACAGCGGTGAAGGAGGACTGCACACTTGAAATCGCAAGAAGGCCGCTTTCGACCCCTCAGCCATGGCCTAAACTCCCTGAACACTTGCCTATAGTCCTTGTGCATCATAAGATTAGGCACGTGCTGATTTAGGTGCGAACGAAGACTAGGGAATGTAATACTTTCCTGTGGCGTTGCCTCCTGTGTAGCATAAGTTTCATCCACCAAGGCCGACACCATCGCTCCCTCGTCCACCTCGCTTCGCAAAACCGTGCTTCGGACGGTAGCCCAAGAAACCCTTCCTCTGCATGCATCCCCTTGGCGAGAGCCTGCAGCGTGATGATGATCTGGCTTGCAGATATGGACTCGGCCATGATGAACCGCATGTTCGGGCGAGTGAGGTCCAACGTGGTCACAAAGTTGTTGGGGCACGCCTGCGACCGCTCTGGACAGCCCCAAGGTTCCTCAGCTCCAATCACTTGTTACGGTGTGCCTCGGCTGCAGCCATTCCGTTTGGCCCATAGTACGGGTAGCCCTCCGCATCCTGATATGACTTTCCACACGGGCCATCTGCACAACAAGACAATGCCTTCGAGATTGGCCCCCACCCCCCACCCCTACACTCTGAAGAGGCGACCTGCGCCCAGCAGTAGACGTCGTAGTCCCACTTCCGGTTTAGGGGCTCGAGGCCTTGGGAAGCAGGGATGTGACCAGGCTTTGCAAACAGCACCGAATCACACACACACACACACACAGAGACACGCACAGCCTGCAAATCTACCGAACATGTGGGCATGCGTAAGCCGAGTCAAACGCCAGTCGCCCCCAGTCCCGTCGTGATTTGGTTCACCATGATCGTGAAAGGTGAAGTCGTCGAGACGTCCATGTAGAAGCCTTCGTGCTGTCCACCCGTCGCAGGCTGCAAGTATGCAACATGTCCTTCGCGTCCGGCCTTCAGCGATCACGGCATTTGGAGTGGGTGGGTCGAAGCCTTTGTTGACGACCTGACGTAACATTCAATCACCTTGAACTGTGACTCGTATCATGGTGTGCTTCAAGCCGGAAGCCGCCTTGCAGTAGGCCCGTCCAGCTTCGTTCATACTGAGGGTAACAGTAATGCTGTCCTGGCTCCGAGGCATCGTGTTCCGGCAACTACTGTACAAGAGCTGCTAAAGTGGGGAATCGCTGCAAGAGGAATCCTCTGTAGCAGGCGTTTCAGCGCAGGCGAAGGTGCCAAAACTCGGAGGAGTGGTGTCCAGCGTCCTGACCTTGGCTACAGCTGGCAAGCAGTCTTCGAGCAAAGGCCGTGCTATGACCCGCAGCTTTGCTTCGCAGCTCAGCTCGCTGCGCTCCGCTCTGTTGCCAGCATCTGCGACGAGGTGACCACATTGTTCGTTGGGATCTCATCGTCGTGCGAGTAGCAGTACACCTGGTAGCACGCCATAGCCGTTGGCAGAGCACCAGTGACTTAAGTTAGGAACTCTGGAGTCTTGTTCAGAACACGAATGTCCAAGCCCACGGCCCAGTAGAAGGTCTTGGCCACAAGTCCCGTGATGTCCACCTCCAGGGGGGGGACACGGCTATTAATATTTTCCAACCCTGACACGGTGGCTCCGTCGAGCTTGTCTACGCAGGCAGTCTGAGTCAAATCTTGGCAGGCAACAAGATTGCCTCATGCTCTGCGAAGCCCTTCACGGTGTCGTAGGTGGAGCCACCAACGAAGTTAGTTCCTGGCTAAGCAAAACAGAAACCGCACACGTTTGCATCTCTTTCAGGGGAAGGCATCGGAAGACGGCTTTCGGGCTGGCTCGTGCTTTGGAAGGATGATCCAATGAGCACTTGATGAACACGCACGTGTCGCTCCCAGCTAAACGGATAGCTTCAGAGAGAAGTCCGGGTCCTGAGCCTGTATTTATTTCGTAGGTGCAGGCCGCGCAGTCGGTGAGGGTCGGGACATCCGTGCCACCCTGAACAAGGCTAGAAAGCATCACAGGACATGCAGGCATGCGAACGCGTCCTGGGAAAAAGGAGTGAAGACACCACTGTCATAGGCACGACAGTACCTCTGTGGCACAGGAGCTCGCGACACCTCTCCCTGTCCGATTCCTCACATGGCCGAGCGCCGAGGACTTCACGTCGTGCCCGACTCGTCGAGGCGGATGGTTACCCGGATCACATTCTCAGTGATGCCGTACCTGGCGCTCTTCAGCTGCTGCAGCTTGCTGAGCTGCAGCCAGAGACAAGGCCGAGGGCTTCTCCGTCGGCTGTGCTTCGTGCAAGGAAGCGCGAGCCAAAAAAGCTGGAGCGGCATGCTGACGACCGTGATCTGCGGCGGGGTCAAATCCTCAGCGCAAGGCATTAAGGTTCTTTGGAGAAGAGAAACTCCCTCCATGGTTCGGCAAGACAGCTGGCCAGGTCATGTCACAAAAAAGGTGTGCTCAGCGCTCTGCAACGCCCACACTAGATTCAACCAAACTCCGAACCACAAGGCCCCCACTGCAGGCTTCAGGGTGAAGCGATAGTCCGACCTTGGATACTTGTAGACACAACAAACAACCATCAGAAACATCAGCGGCGATGACTTGCATAAGCCGTATAGTCGCCGTCTAGGTGAGGACGAGCTAACCAAAGCGCAAAAGCTTGATGCAAGGACCACCAACTTGCAGTTTTCCGGCGACCCTTGAAAAACAACCTAGTTGTTCGTCCCTCCACACCCCACACAATGCCCTGGCAACGGCAGAAGGGGGCATGCCTTTTTTCGAAAGCATCTCGGCAATTCGAGTGGATCAAACTGCGGCGTGAGAGCTTGGCTAAAGCTCTTTGCGAAGAAGCCAGACGTTCATGCGCAAACCGCTCAGACTGATAGTTTGGCCATTCAGGCACTCTGCGATTCAGAATTTGGTGAGTCTCTGCTATCGGTATCCAAGAAACCTCGCGTCTCCTTCCTTTCTTGTTCTAGACCACACCCCCTTTCAGCCATCTTAACCTTAATTTGTAGTGACGTGGGTGTTGAGGCACCGACCATCATCTTTAAGCTGAACCCCTTCTTGTGCTGTATAGGGGCAACCCACAACCCGGTAGCTGCCACTGTTTCATGTATTTGCCGATCGTATCTTGACATTCTTCCTGCTTTTGATAGGAGCAGCTTGCTCGCCTGCTGCCCTCGAGATGTTCGGGATGTTCTGGGCTGCCAAGTGGAGCTGCTCGTCACGACTGCACGCTTGACATCCCTTTCCAATACGGCAATTCGGGGGTCCAGCATTTTGTATTCTTTTGCGGCCCTATGATCCTCCCAGTTGTACACCTAAAGGCGATCAAAAGGAACCACTTGGCATCCCTCGTGTCTCTCATAGCGCCGAGGCCACCCCGGCCTCCGATATCAGGATTCAGCTGAAGATGGCTGAAAGGCTTCAATCGGAGTTCATGCATCCGCCGTGGAGTAGCAGAGCGCGTGAGCATGTGCTGATACTCTTCACGTCCAGGTGCTGGGTTATCAAGAGCTTCACTGCTGTCTGGCACCCCTGTTGCTTGGCACTTGAGCTGGTCATCATGCACACACACACAACCCCAGCCAGCACCACAAATGTGCCTCGCTGAATCTAATCGGCGCCAAAAGAGCTATGGCTGCTGTTTCCTGGTGCCAGCTGCATTGCTAAAACAGATGCCAGGTCTTCTTCGGAACAGTTGAAGTGCTGCAACAAAACGGCCTGCGACTGACCGATTCATGAGCGCTCAAGCACCTGCCACGGTCTCGGACTGTCTTCCCCTTCTAAAACCAACTCCGGACATGGGGCCTTTGCCCTCCGACTCGGGCATGGGCAGCGGAGCTCCCCAGCGAGTCCTTGAAGCGACATTCTCACTCCATGCGCATCGCCACAGCGCTTTTGCAAGGAGAATCGGATTCGCACCGATGGACGCAGGAGCGGGTCCTGAACTCCTTGCTGCGCTTGGAGTTGGACGGGTAGGGATAGGCGCGGCCGGCGAAGCGCCTTCCAGACAACTCTGTCTCGTCGCAACTGAAGCCCTTGCGAGTAAAAAATTCCCGCCTGCTCGAGAGGTTCAAATTCCTCGGCGAGACCAGCGCGAAGATGTCCTTGGCGTAGCGCTTCCTCTCCTGGCAGTTTGTGCAGAGCTGACGTGGCTCCAAAAAGCTAGAACAACTCTGGCGACTTGAAGCAAGTTGGCATCGAGAAGAATCAACAGAGACTTCTTTTGAGATGCTGTAGGAGACGAGACGCAGAAGCGGTGGCCCTGGCTGCGCTCTTGATGTTGTTGCCTCAGCGGGCTGCCAGATGAACCGGAGCAGATAAGAAAAATGTGTCCCATCACTTCCTCTGACTTGCAAGGGAATGCAGCACCGTCCCCGACGAAGCCATGCTTTTCCTTCTCTATCGTACCCGCAGCTTTGTGTTTTCTGACCAGCCACTTTCCTGCGTGACCTGCAGATTTCCGACTGTAGCCTTCCTTGGCTCCACATGTTTGTGGTCAGGCAACATCCGGCTGTCCCTGAACATCTATGAAGTCCAGAACCCACACTGAAGGGCAGAGGAAGTGTCTCCATCCGGATATCTACTGCCATCAGCAACTTTGCGAGGGAGTTGCGATCCTCGCAGCCGAGTCTGAGGCTTGGGATTTCTGCGGGGAAGTGGAAGGACGTGGCATACGAGCAGTCGCACACTGACAGGAAACACAACTTCAATGTCCCCAGAAGCTACTCCCGCAGCCCCGAGTCCTCAATCTGCGAGGGGTTCAACACCTCGACGTGGCATGGGACATAGAGACATAGTTAGACAGTCATGTTCGTGGTTCAGCTGCCACATCTGCAGCTGGGCGGCCCAAGTCGTGGATCCATCAGCAAGCTTTTCCGTGACAATCACGTTGGACGTGGTCTCCAGGACGACGTAGAAGTGGCAGAGGTGCAGCTGCTTCTCGCACTCCTGGCAGACGTGATTGGACGTGTGCTCCTAAAGCTTGCCGTTGGGGGGGGCCCATCGCCGGAGGCAGCTTCTGCAGAGCTCAAGCAACCAAATCAGGCTCCGAACTGACGTCTCTGAGACCCAATGTCATGTCATTGCCGGATGCAGGTCGGCTCCCTGTGCTCGCCATCGATGGCTTCGACATAGAGGCGGCCTGCCGGAGTCTGCTCCCAAGCCCAAGACACCAGGCCCTTTGGGCTGGGGGGAGGGGAGGCGCCTTTCACGAACTTCTCGTCCGGTGAGACTTTTTGCAGCCGGCCTCCGGAAACGAGCGAGGAAGGAGGGCTTCTAACAGCAATGCCGCCAAGCTCGCACCTCGGGCACCCTCCAAGCAAGGCGGCCTCCCGGCTGCAAGGGCTTTACAAGGGCTGAAGAAGCTGAGGGATCTTGGGGAGCAGTCTCTCTTCGGGCTCAGGCTTAAAACCCCAGCTAAGTGTAGGAGTCGGACGGGAAGGCTTCTCTCTGTAACGTCCGGTTACAATGCTCTGCAAGGGCGCCTCAGGGAGAACACGGAGAGCACTTCCTGAGTGCTGGCCTCCCAAATGCGCTTTTGCCAGGCTCCCCACTGCTCCAAAGATTCAGAAGTCTAATGAGCAGTGATGGATCACGGTAGGTAGCATGTCCAAAACTTCTCGTGCAGAGTCGTGCATCATAGGTTGGGCAACGCCAAAACTCGACCCTCGCCACATACCTGGCCTGTGCTGCCTGCGTTGTACGCACCTCCAAGCGGCCAATCCTTGGGAATGCCAGGAGCGTATGAGACTTTGAAGGCTTTGCCTTGAAATTACTGGGTCTTTGAGTTCTTCATGGTGAGTGGGACCTGACAAATCAGTCATCGTGAGGCACTTTAGAGTGGTTGCCGGCCAAGCCGCTTGTAGATACGGAAGATGGTGCCATCCTCACCGAACAGAAACAGCACCCGAGCCGGTTTACGAATGGCCAAAGAGCGAGACGCTCAGGAGAGCCGCAGCTTGAAGCCGTGAAGAGGGCATGCTGCAGTCTGTGCACTCTGTCAAGCCGTCCTCGGTGGTCTGCGCAAACTCCGGCGCTGCAGTGGGCAAGATATCCTCGAGCAAGGTGCGCATGAAGATCTCGTCCACCTGACCACGGGGGAGATCCATGGCAAAGGCAAAGGAGTCTCGATGTATCCCGGCTGGACAGCGTTCACTCAGCAGTCTGAGCAGGCCACAACAAAAACTTCAAGCAACCCAAAGCATTAGCACCTCACTCCCAGAGAGCCAAAGGCGAAAGCCCCATGGCCTTCAAAGTGGTAAGGCCTGGTCTGGCAACCACCTGTGCTTTCCCTCCTCAGCGATTCAAGCTCCACTACCTAAGAACAACACACTGGGAGAACAAGAAAACATAACGGCAGACACACACCGAACGAAGCCCACCATGACGTGTTCGACGGAGGTTATGGATAACCCCAATTCCTCGGCAGCAAAACATGGCCAAACCAGTCCCACGAAACGACGCAACACGTCCGAGGCACCCTGAAAGCAGCGCTGTAGGTACCCTGAAATCAAACGAAAACCTCTGTGCTTTGGGCATCCTCGGGCTCCTATCTCGTTGTTTTGTGGCCTATACCTATACCAGGGTATCGCTCCTTCCCGGAGGATTTGGAAACGCGAGGTCCACGACCTGGGAAACTCGGCGCCGGCCATTCCTTGGCTTGGAGGCTAGGTCGTCTGCGATCTCACCGGCATTTCGGATCATCCTGCCCCCTACCCCTGCAAGCAGTCCATTCTTCGGACGAGACTCCAACTGTGAAGTTCTTGTCGCTGAAGCGAGCTTTCCTGAAGGTGTCGACCATGGATGACCAAGGTGCAAACCACAAGACATCAACCATGCTTGAAAAGATGAAGTAGCCTTTGCCAGCAGCATGTTCCACTCCTACGAAGCGAAAGCCACTGCAGACTGCAGTCCTCTGCTTTGTGAGGCTTTCCTCCTCCTCGATGCAGGACGTGTCAGCGCAAAACCGGCTTTGCTGCTGCTGGAACACTGGCACAAAGCCGGCTTAGCATGTCCTAGCTTGCATGACGGATGTTCTGCGAAGCGAAATCCCTCGCAGAACCACCGCCTGGATGAGGTGGCGGAGCTTCTGCACGTAGTCCAGGTTGGGATCCTGCAAGGATTCCAGCTGCAAGAGTAAAGCCAAAAGAAGAAGGCACCACATGCAAGCCTGACGAGACGTCACAGAGACACTTCTTACAAATCGATATTCGTTCGATGTGTACTGGTCATGTGCCCCCGGACAGAGATAAACTGATGCATCCCTCAGAAGCTCTCTCGTCGTTGCATGTCGTTTCTGCATGTGGCAAGGGACAGACCCGACGATTGCCCGGAAGTACAAAGCTTCCCGTGCTGGAGCCAACAAACTTCGTCTGCGGCACGACGTATCAACCGAGGCGCAGGAGGGATGAAAGAGTCCCCCTCGGTAATCCTGAGCAGGGAGCTTCTCAGAAGAAACTCCGACGACCTACAAGGCCATGACATGACGGGCCTGTCAGCCATCACGGGGTTGAAGACACGCTGGAGCAGCTTGGCATCCTCCGCCTTCAAGCTCTCATAGGAGTCCTGGAAAGGCCATGCTGCACAGTGCCGGCTTCCTGAGCACCGACAGACCGACACCTCTCCGCCTTCCCCCCCTGCCCCTTAGGCTCCTCTTGAAGATTCTTCAAGAACGCCTGGCCCGGGCGGGTTCTGCTGGCTTCGGAAGACAAAAGAAGCGTGATGTCACAGGGCGCCTTCCCCAGAGTTACACGGCCCTCCATGGAGTCGAACTGTGCACCTCGGCCAAACATCAAACAGCTCAAGCTTTGGGCTCCGTTCCACGATGCATCTGAAGCAGGCGAAATAGACGCAGCTTGGAACAAGTTTCACTCCTTTCCGGGCAACCCCGCTGCAGGCTGGCAGAGAGTTGGCGAAGCGCTCGGGGGCGGAGAGGTCGAACTTGTCCAGAGCAAGGTCCACACCTGCACGGATCACGGCTTGCTTTGCAGACCGGTCGCGTCGTGTCGGAGAAGCGGAATCTTGAGACATGCTGGAGGCCTTGTGGCTGGTCACGCTGCGTGAGCTGGAAGCGCTGCGGCATGAACCTTCAGATCCAATCGGCTCTTTCCCGCTCCACCGTCAGCTCCGTTGCGGACTGCGCCGTTCCCTGAGACCCTGGCATCGGCCGACCGGAAGGTCCGAGCTGCAGTCCTTTCTTGGCAGGCACACGGTAGGGGGCTTCTTTCGCTTCCACTCACGGCTCTGTCGTGGAGGGTGCAGGCGCGCGCCTGTGATGTCAAAGCGGCCAGGCTGGGCCAAGGCAGCTCCTGAGCTGGGGTCAAGCTTGAGGGGTAGCCGCCGGAAGTTCCTGCACCTGGGGCGCTGGCCTGGCAGCGGTGCCCCTGGCATCACGCTGGGCAGCGCGGCACCCGGCAGGGCCGTGCGCTGCGCCAGCTGGAAGCGGTCCAGGCCTGAGGTGAGGCGCGTGCGCAGCCGCGTCCTCGTTTCTGGCGGCTTCCCTCGAATGGAGGCCGCTGCCAAACTCGACGCCGCCGTAGATGGCGTGGAGGTTGCTCTGCAGGCCTCCCCACTTTTTCAATGCTTGGAAGACGCGGCACCGCGGCTCTGAGCGGAAGGCCGGTCTGCATGTCCCGGATCTTGCCGCCTCGGCCCGAGCCCCAGAACCCTCGCTGCCCTCGCTGCCCTTGCGGCCCTCGCTGCCCTTGCCGCCTTTCGCCGAGTCTAGAGCCCTGGAGCTGGATTCGCGAGTTGCCCCTCATGTTCCACAGCTGCGGAATCTCGGAGAAGGCCTGCTCTGACGGAAGGCTCCACAGCAAGATTGTTGGAACGGACCTTTTGGCTCTCTCCTCTGGCAAAACCTCAACGATGATAAGACAACTTATCGTTAGATGGCAGATTTGCAGGCCGTGCCTCTGGTGTGGCAGACTGGACCATGTCCTCGGCGAGATCGAACCTCGACACAAGCCGAATGGCGTTTCTGGTGCGGGTGTGTGCGTCAGACCGTTCTCGGTGAGCACTCCAGCCCTGGCCTGAGGCTGAAACCACTCCCAAATTGAAGCTACTAGTAGCTGACAGAGGGCCCCCCAAAACCAAGGCCAAGAAGCTTCCGACCCCCCTAAAAGCGCTCAAGGCCCGGGCCAGCGTGCATCCAGGGAGATTTTCGAGTCCACAAGGAACTTCGCCATCACCGAGGCCTGGCACGTCGAGAACGCCCCTTTTTGGCCTTTGCGTTGGAGGACCGCCGTCTGAAGTTCGAGGGTTTTCAGATCAATCTGACGACTTCTGCTTCAAGGCTCCCGAGGTCCAACGACACCAGTTTGCTCTGGACGATGCGACGTCGAGGGCTCGAATCTGATCCAGTAGTAAGGTTCATGTACAAAGCATCAGATCGAGGTTTCAACCGTCACAGCCTACCAGTACCTGCACTGAATTTTCGAAATGCCGAGCTTCAATCGGACCGATGAAGTTCAGAACATGTTCGCGACCCGATGATCGAACACCCCAGCCCGAATCTAGAGAAACTCCGCTGTTTGCGTGCTGCATGCCTGATGCCTTCAGCAGTGGTTCACAATGGATATAGCGTTGATATGTTGGCACCTATCAAGCAGATGTCATAAATACCCAGGTGATGTGGCTGCTCGATATGTCACCTAAGGAAATCGGCGTTCGTCCCGATCCGATTAAACTTGCCTCTGCATGATACTCAAAAATCTTGCGCCGGCTGTCAGCTTACGTGCTTGCTTCTTGATTTCGTTCGTTTGCTCGGTCGGTCGGTCGGTTCGTCGGTCGCTCGGTCGTAATATGTCGTCATGTGGTTTCGTTCTTGATTTCTGTCTTTATTTGAACCTTTCTTTGTGCATTCATTGTTGCTCTCTTGATCACGTTCGCTCTTCAATATTTGACTATTGATTCGCAATTTGCCATTTCGTTCGTTATTTCCTTTTTTGCGTTCGTTATGCATTGTCATTATCTGTATTGCTTGATTTCTTTATTTCTTTCTTTCGCAGGCCACGGGGGAATGCATGCACCCTCCCCTTACCGCGACTGGAAAGCTCTCAAGCTGCTGTCTGACATCACGACGACACTGGGATATCCTCCCCCATCCTTCTTCGCCCACATCTGAAGACATCCGGATTGTACGATGGAGGCCGCTCAGGCTCCCGAGTTTCAGGATCTAGCTTGTGGCCCAAGGTAATTATACTTGAACGGGTGCTTAGGGTTTTGGAATCTGTTTGGTATCTGTAGTCAGTCTCATTGTAATTCCTTTTTGAGTGTAACCAGTTCTATATCTGGGATGTTCTATATCTATAGGATATTAAAAGGTAGCCCAAGGAAAAGGCTACTGTCGAGACTCTCCGTGGGGGCCGAGCCATTAAAGCAGAAGGTTTTTGGATCTGCAGATGGGGCTTTCCACTCCCAAATAGCCTGTTATTAGTAGGGTGTGAGGTTTCGGGTTTCGCATACACAGGGCTTGTAAGTATTTGCCAAGTGAAGTCCAATCAAGGTTTAGTAGTTTAGGGCTTAGGCGATTTCACACCTCCCATTTCTTTTGCATAATACTTCCACTCCCTTATGGCATTTACTTTTCACCACGTTGTGGAGCCTTGGCCAGCTCACGCAGGTGGAAGATCACGCTCCTAGGACGAGGCGAGCCAGAACGACTGTGGCCCGAATTCTCGCATTCGTCAAGAGGCTTCAGGGCCGTCATCAGAACCCAAGAAAGCAAAAGCTGATAGACGAGCTTCTTTCGCTCGGCGATGAGGTCGAAGTGGCGCGTGAAGGCCTCCGCGAACCTTCAGCGAAACTCAAGGACCTGAAGTATCTACATTGCTCACCATTGCCTCACCACTTTGCCTCCCCATTTACATGAGGAACTCACACTTGAGGAGTAGCCCCCATCAACTTGCGGCACTCAAAACTCCCTGCATGCCTGGTGAGGGGGTGGTGCTTGCTGGTGATCGGCTTGTCCTCCAAGCCCTTGCTGGTGACAACCTGGCCAGGGGCCAAAGGTGCTGGGAGCCCTTCCCGAGCCACTGAGAAAGCGTTGCCTGCTCGCGCGCTTCGACGCCCATCTTCACGTAAGGCACCAGCGTTTTGTCCTGCGACGCTTGGGAGTTTCAGTCTGCCTGCATCCCATTGCCCTTCGAGAGATTCTTAAGACTGGCTTGTACCTGGCACTCTGTCCTCGGCCAGGCGGATCTCCGCCTTCTTCACCACAAACCTCGGTCCACCGCAGCTCACACACCTAACACAGGCAGTGTTTTTGGCAGTGCCGGGCGCGGGACCACTCTCGGCCTGCCCAGGTCTTGTTGGCATCGGTCATCTCCGACCAATCGAAGACGCTCCTCGTCTCTGGTCCGTGAGATCGGGGAAGCGGCAGTGCGCTCCTTCAGCTGCAGCCCGGCAACATCATCCCGACGATAGGCATCGTGTACTCGCCCAGCGCCAGCTCCTTCAGGAAGTAGTCCGCCTGCCAGCTTGCTTTGCGAAGCGTGTGTTGGCATGGCTCGTTTTCCCATGACTCGTGCACCTGGAACATGATGTCTCCGACACTGGTACCAGCCAACCAAGCTGGCTCATACCGCTTGCGCTGTGGGGTTGTCTCCTTGGGACAGTGGTGGCAATGAGGGAAGGCAAACAGGGCTTGCAGTAGCTCGGGTATCCCAACCCGGGATGCAGCATGCAGCGTGCTTGCAGGCTTCTGCTGAATGTCACAATTTGGGTCTCAGAGCATCTCTCCGAACTATGGCAAGACATAACCCGACACAATTCTGTCTGCCGCGGAGCCAGCTTCTGTGGATCAACCTCGGGGCTTGAGCTGACTCATGGCTTTTCCTCGTTTCTGGATGCGTGTGCCCAGTACCAGAGATGCTTCGTGCCGGGTGGCAGGATCAAGTGAGAAGAGAGGCTCGCGGCAGGCCGTGCGTCGCACCTGGAAGCCCAGAAGCCCTGTGCTGGGCGGTGCCACGACTTGCTCCGAGCAACTCAATCCTTTTTCCCCCCGTCTCCTGCGAGTCAGTATTGCTCGCCCAGTGTCTGTCTGCTACCATGCGAAGCAGAGGCGTACCGCCACGATAACCCTTAGCTTATCCATTCCCAATCCCTAACCGATAAGCCTTGAGAGCGAGCATCAGGTACTCCAAGTTCACAGCGGCAGCGGGCTCCAGGGTGGACGCGATGCGGACCTATGCTCTGCTGCAAGCTGAAGCAAGCAGCAAAGTGCCACAACTCAAGCTAGAGTTACTGTGACACACAAACCTCTTGAAGAGCCAAGCCGCACTTCGGGACGCCTCGTCATAAACCAGGCCTCCCAGGTGACTGTCGCTTGGGGAACACAGGGTGGGCAATCACCTTCTTTCAAGGCTTCGTCTCTTTTTCACTAGGTTCAGCTTCAACTTTACACCCCCGAAGCCCAAAACAGGAGAACACCCTCAAAGTTTGAGACGGGGAGCAGCAGAGGCCCTTGGGGGTTGGGGAGCAGCCCAGCTTGGCCGCTACAGGGCCACAGGAAGGCACCTCGGAAGATGCCGCGATGGCACAGCGGTCTTACACAAAAGAGTTTAAGAGAACTTCTTCTTTGGGGCAGTGGGTTTAGTAAACCTGAAATATTCCGAAGCCTCGGGTTTCAAGGATGTAGGGCATAGGGGTACAAGGGCTTCTGAAAGGCGCTTGCTGCACCCAATGGGTTAAAGTTGTGGATACCACGGTTCACGGTCCCGCGATACTTTGAAGGGCTGCAAGCGGGGTCTGCAGAAGCTGTGGGATTCTGCACCTTCCGTCTTCGGAAGATGGTCTTCGGGAAAAGCTTCGCGAGTGTCAGGAATGTGGCGCAGAAACACAAGAGGAAGTCCGTTACAATCTCGTGCTCGCCAAAGAGTCGGGGCATGGGACCAAAGTCCTGGGTCCCGAACGGACTCAGGGCGCCAACCGATCTGGTACTCAAGGCGGCTGTCCAGCTTCTTCTGCCTGCAGGTTGGTTGTGGTGAGGGCGGCACTGAGTTAGAATTCCAGAAGTTGCACGTCAACGTGAAACAGATCTGAGGTCACATTCACAAGACGCCTCTTCCAGCCCGTGTCGTGCCAGTGGGTCTGACTTGGGAATGGATCTTCACAGCACTCTCCGGCCTCTGTTCCTCCGTGTTCTTCTCATCCTGCTTCTGCGCATCCTGTGACTGCAAGGTTCAGAAGACCGTCTTGCTTCGGGCTGGTCTGCTTTCGGGCCTCCAGCACGATCTGCGCCATGCATTCAGGATGCACCAGCTTGTAGGCCTGAAGACCACCGAAGATTCAGGGCCTTCGTTGCAACTGTTGATGAGATTGTGTCAGAAACAGAAGCAGCAGCAGCAGCAGCAGCAGCAGCAGCAGCAGCAGCAGCTGCTGAGATTGCTGCTGAAGATTTTGTGATGATTGGTCAGTGATGCTTGTTATGTTGGAGATGCTGATGCTCATCGTGATGACGATGATGAAGGCGTTGATGTTTTTGCGGTGCTGGTCTATGTTGCTTCGACGTGATCATGGCAGTTTCGCGACTAGCAGTGGCGGCAGTGGCGGTGGCGGCGGGGGTATCGGAATACCGGCACCGCTGACGGCCACACCAGCAGCAGCAGAAGCAGCGGCAGCGGCAGCAGCAGCAGCAGCAGCAGCGACAACGACGGCAAGAACAAGCAAGGCCACAACAAGCAACAACATCAGCAGCGGAATGGTAGCAGCAAGCCGAAGGTCAGAACTCCTTGCACTTGCTTCACGGTTCATCGCAGAATGCATTGACGCAGACATCCTCTTTCTTGCATATGCCGCTGCCCAAGATCAGGGCTCCCCATCGTGCCTTCTCCTCGGGCCTGTAGGCTGACTCACCCATGGGCAGACCACACCTGAGTTTCTGAGTCCGCACCGAGTTGTTGACGATACGAATTGAGAACAGCCTCGCGCTGATGTTGCCCAAGAAAACTCAGAGCCCGAAACAGGCCCTAAACCCTAGGCTACCCCCCGTGGTTCTATCTGGCCATCCAGGCGCTGGCTGCAGAGCTGCACCTCCTCACCGTCGGAATCCACTTCCTCCGGCTCTGAGGATTTAGGATCTACGTCCATGGAATGTCGACCACACGCGATTCAAGGGGCGTGGAAAAGAGAACACCCGTATCCATGGCTCTCCTCAACAAAGATTGTAAAGACTGCCGAATCCACCCGATCTTTTCCTAACGATTCCGGATTCTTTGAAATTCTAATGCCTCCGAGTGTCAAACTCCTTCTTCGGACGCGGCTTTGTCGCCTCCTTCTCGGCCATGGCCCGCGTCAGGAATTCCTTCGGGGCCACCTCCGACAAGATCATGCAGCGGCGTAGACATGCGAATGCCAAGGTCTACTGCACATGGCCTCTCCGCGTGCCTGTGGTGTGAACCACGGGAAAGCCTTCCTTGGCAGCACACATGATCTGAGAAAAGCCAGTGCCAAAGCCAAGACCCATCCACAAGAACTTATGCCCCTCGATCAATGTGGCAGCCTATGCAGAATTCTAGTCGCTCGGCTCAAACACGGGAAGGAACGGTACAGGACGCAAGTGCCATCCAAGCCACCTCTCATAGCCTGGCATGAGACGTAGGCAAGCTTCCATCAGGCGCAGCGAGTTACGCTTTCCAACTTGCTGACGTCTTGATTGCGGCCCCCACCTTTGTAGCTTCCGTCGCGGTTCTCTGCAAACTTGGCTTCATAGAGCCGCAGAGCTTCCTGCGAGAACAAAGGATCTCTCTATGGTCTCAGCGGTGGCTGCTGCTTTGAGCTGTGCCAGCCATGCTGGCCGGTCCTTCTCTTCCTCGCTGGGCCCCTCCTCTTTGGACGGGAGCAGGCCTGAACACCAAAAAGCAGAAACGCCTCGTTGAAAGCAGTTGCCCGCAAACTGGAGCCCGGCCTTCGCAGTCCGAACAGTTCGCCTGGGCAGCCGACATTTCCCAATTTCTGCGGCGCCCTTTCCCTTTCCTGCTCTCTCATCCGCGAGTGCGGGTGCAGTGGGCGCCTCGGGCGTCGTCGCCCCACGGCTGTCGCTCTCTTGCTCACCCTCGCTGGTGGACTCGACAACGTCGGCCTGCGAACAGGGGGCCCTGCCCACGATACAGCTCCAGATGCCAAATCTAAGAAAAGTGCACCTCACCGTTCATAAAACAGTCGCAGCACATCGCAAATGTGCTTGAACTTACCTTCGCTCAGTCTTTTGGCCTCCTTCGTTTTGCAGGGTATTTCGGGATCCAGAAGCCTGAAGCCAAACCGCTTCATTGAAGCTGGGGCACAGCCACCAAGCTCGAATGAAGACTATCTATTCCCCAAGGACGTTGTCTAGCGTGAAGATGAATACCCTTTCTGCAGCAGAAACCGTGTGCTTGCGGCAGAAGCCGCGTGCTTCGGGAAAGAGCGACTAAGAGAAGACACACCCCAAATATCAAAATGTGACTAACCTGCTCCAATCTGCAACGGCATTGCATTGCTCCGTCTTCTTTCCAACTTCTGACATATCTAGACTCACTCTCGAGGAGATGATTCTGTCCCGGGCACGGAAACATCAGGAACCTGGGACCTGGGCCTCCTTCCTACGCTCCGCTCTTTCGGGGCCTTGACGGCTAAGAGCTCGGAGAAGCGGCCGCGGCGGCGGGACTCGGCAGAGGCCTACAGACAGAGGCGAAACAGGCGGGGTCCACAGAGATTCCTGGTTTTGTTTCTTTTCCGGAGGAGCTTTGCGAATTTGGCTCGGCGCGAAAGACAAGGCCTGAAAACACAGCTCTAGGAACTTGGCAAGCCTCTTTGACTCCATTACCCAAGCGAGCAGGTGGGCGTGCTAGTGGCGCTTGTCTCGCCATGCGCACAACAACCCGGCTCCCAACCCATTTTTCTAAGGCAGGGGCCAGGACTGTGTCGACAGCAGCCATAATGCCTGAGGCTCCGAAGATAAAAGCTAAACTCCACAGTGACGCGACACTCCATTCAGACCTTCTAGCTCGTTCTCGGTTCGGCTTCGATAAGCTTAGATTTGCTTATACTTTTTTTGATTTGTCTGCAGCGTTCCCATCGGATTCTGGTGCAAACTCCGGTTCTTGTTCGTGGATAATCGGTCTAGTAGGAGCTGCTGTTGCTTACATGCCCCATTGGGATGGTCTCATGTTCCGTGTTTGTGGGGGAAACAGTCCGCTGCATCTTCGATTGAAAAGAAATCCGGCACGATGGCCATCGAGCTTCCGTCTCTTTGCATTTCTGCAGCATGAGTTTCAAATTTGGTTCTCGCACTGTCCACACCCTTTTTCTTTGTGCTACCCATCCCGCTTCATCCCCACCCCTAAACATAACACGGCGCAACGCAGTGAAGTAGAACTGGGTGCACCTGACATCCTGGCCCAATAAATGCGGCGACATAAACCCTAAACCGACCTTCCGAACTTCTAGACATTCAATGTCCAATGCATGCGAACCCTGCAAGCCCAAGCCAAAATTCAGGACTTCTGCCAAGACAAGCTAACCAGAAGTTCGAAACCTTCGACCATCAAATCTTAAACCCTTCCCCCCTAAACCCCCATTGCTCCAAACTCTCATCCCTCCATCCCTTAGCCTTACCGTATTTCGGGCCTGTGAGTTTTGAATGCTGGCCTACAGCCCTTGAAGGGGTCTAGTACCTGAACACTTACGCAACCCCAGCCCCGACCCACACACACACACACACCGACCGCGTAAACCCCGAAACTTCTGATTCTTGTGAATCCGGATGATGAAGCCACCGCAACCCCCTAATTAAGCATTAAGCCGCGCCAACATCCTCATACAACTGTCGACGAGGAATATAGATGCTGCAATACAGCTTGTTCAAGTATGCTAGACCTAAGTCTGCCAATACATAGTCTTTGAGTTGTTTGTGGGACTGTATGGCTTGCTCGGTGGTTCTGGGCCTCTTTGCCTTGTTGTATTGCTTGCCAGGTGTTGGTGTTGCGCGTCTTCGAGCTTGTTGAACCCAAGGAAGCGGAAAGAACAAACGAAGACACTAGAGAAACCGCAAAACCTGAAACTCAACAACACTTTGAGGACTCAGTTTCTTGCTTTACGAAAAACAACATACAATTCTGCTGTCAGTCTCGCTTCGCACTTTCCATGCATTCCCTGATTTGACAGAACCAGATGTGTTGCAACAAGCGAAGTAGATACTCGGCTGGGAAGCCCGATAACCAGATACTCCGTGTTCCGGGGGTCAGGTCGGATAGCGCGAAGTCTACGTCTGCCAATGAAGAAGGGTGAACCTAGGCAGGGTTACTATAGATACGTCTTCTCCTCTTCACTTAGCCATATCTGTCCCCACCTTCCCACAAGCTTGCAGTCTTCTGCGGCCCCAGGTTGTGCAATGTAACTTCCACTTTTGTCCCTGTACAGCCTTTAGAAATCAATACATTCTGATTTTCTTATATGCCCAGTATACAGTGCAGAAACCGTGCATCAGTTTAGCAGCTCGGCACTTCCTCGCTACCCCGTGTCAACCTTGCACACTTTTCTTCGCGAAAGCAGGCTGCGCTCAGCCGCTAGGAGCGCTCCTTTCAGGAGCAGATCTAATGAGCGCCTTTGGCGACTGTAAAGGTGCTCCCCGAAGGTCGCCTCGGAAGGAAATCACTTCCGTAGGTCGTACAAGACCCCAATACCTGCACCAAAACCATGATTCAGTGTGGCGTGTCCCCAGCCGTCTGGAAGCAGAACCAGATCTCCGGCATACTGAGTACACCTGAGCTGGCTCGTCAAAAGAATGTGCCTGGGCGGAAATATGTGTAGACAAGTTGATATAACATAGAAGTACATATACCTGCGTGTATACTCATATCTATGTGTATATATATATATATTACACACAGAGTTTGTGAAGCCGTTCGTTTGCTCAACACCTATGACCTATTATGTATAAACCTGCACATGAGACATATTACGTGGACGGAACCTTGAGCACATTGAGCCATAGCGGCCACAACCGTATGAGAAAATGGGGAGAGAGAGAGAGAGAGAAAAAA